>JAHZMV010005887.1:0-15884 GCA_027743765.1 Coecobrya sp. COE2
CCTTCCAAGATGGGAAGCCTGTCCATGGAACATGGAGGCTTTCCATGCGTTTCCACAAGCTGAGATGGATTCCAATGAGGCTTAAATAATGCCAAGACTTGGCAAATTAATGTCAAGGCAGTAATTAATGCATGTGAAGGTAATATTGGCTATTAATTTAGAAGAAAAGCACAATTTTTGAAAATGGCTAACTCTTTTGTCCACGTCAGGCTTCTCATTTTTCATTTAAATCTTACTCCTTAATTATACAAATTAACTATTTCGAATATGTATGTACACTAGTAGTTAGAGAAAAATGTTGCCTTTAATGTGTTTATTTCGGTTTTTCTATGTGCGCTTTAGAAATGAATTTACACGCATTATATTGATCATGTTTTAAAATGGCTTTCTTCATTGTCCACCGAGTATACATTAACATAAAATCTATAAACAATTTTTTTTAAACTATTACATTTACTTATAATTCAAAACTTGACTAATGCAAGAAAATTATAGTTTTAAGCAAACTAATAACTAACTACACCAAATTGTATCAAACCTAAAACCTCTAGCCTACCGTTTAACAAAATCTTGTCTACATTTATTAAATTTTTTTTTGTTAAATCACATCAAACAGAACTGCATTCCAACTATACTTCGCAAATGCTAGCTAATTATTCCAAAATTATCTTATGCTTAGCTTTAACGTTAATAGAACAAATTTATAGATATAGAACTTGCATACCGCATCCATAAATGTATTTCTTTGCCACTGAAAACATTCGTGATTTTCTTTTACAATCATTTGCTCGTTCCTCTAGTAGAATGGCATTGCTTTAAATGCAAATTCAACTCTCCGTTGGACACATAATCATTTCCACAAAAGGTACAATCAACAGGCCGCTCCTTGATATGTCGAAGAGTATGCAGGTCAATTTCATATTGCGAAACGCATGTTTTTTGATCAAAGCAAAACAGACAACTAAAAGGCTTCTTCCCCTCATGTACCCTTTTCATGTGAAGTTTTAGGTACTCCACAGCTTTGAACAAACTTCCACAAATGGAGCATGGAATTGACTTCTTGGCACCCGAATGACGATTTTTAATGTGTGTTGATAAACTCGTCAAATGCGAAAAGTTCTTTTGGCAAAATTTACACTTGTGAGGCCTCTCACCAGTGTGCCTTGTCATGTGACCATTTAAAGCTCCCTTGTCATTAAACAACCACCCACAAATTTCGCACTTAAATGGTTTAACTCCCGAATGAATAATTTGATGCTTTGCCAAATATGACTTCAATAAAAACTGGTTTCCGCATATGTTGCAGCCAAAAGGTTTTTCCCGAGTGTGTGATCGCATATGATCTTCTAATTGATTAGTTTCCTTGTCGCACATAAGGCAACTGTACCTTTTTACGTCTCCCTTCCCATGCATTCTAGTAACATGTTTCTTTAAACCATCTTGGTAGGGAAAGGATTTATTGCAGATTGTACACTTAACAGGAACTGCCCCAGAGTGTTGAATCATGTGACGTTCTAGAGCTTGGGGCCACGAGTACGATTTTTTACATTGTTTGCATTTATAAGGGAGTATTTTGCGATGATTATTTAAATGAAGCTCGAGTGAGCTAAACTCATAAAATTTCTTGTCACATTTGCTACACTCGTAATTCTTCTCGCGAACGGAGTGAGCTTTTCTCGTGTGGTAAATCAGCTCACAGTTCTTTTTGTAACTTTTATCACAAATTTTGCAGCGATATGGCTTCTCCCCAGTGTGGTCTAGCATGTGGGTTCTAACCAAACTTTTACTAAAGAATGGCTTCTGGCAGAGGGGACATTTATGATTTCTCTCCATGTTGTGCATGTATCTTACGTGGGTTTGCAGAGCACCTTTAACGATAAACGATTTTGGACACTGGTTACATTTGAAGTGCTTCGCTTCCGGATGAGCACTTCTTTGATGCTTTTGAAGTAGGTCCAATTTTTCAAATTGGCTGTTGCAAACTCTGCACGAGTGTTTAGTTCGGAATTCATCGTGAAGGTATTGGTGTCCCGTAAGATGTCTTTTTGAATGAAAACAATTTCCAAATTTTTTGCAGTTAAATGGCTTCTCGTCTATATGATTTCGAAGATGACCTTCAAAATCGCCAGTGAAACGTATTTGAATTCCGCAAAACAAACAAGTGTAGCCACTTGAAGACATGCCTTTGAATTTGATAATTTAAAATAACAACAGACAAAATTTAATTTCTCTTGTCGTAAAACAGCCTATTTTGAATGCATTATTAGCCTTCAAATTGTATACAAGTTAACAGAACGAGTCAGATTTGACAAATGGTCTTGGTTACCAAACTTGTGCTTACCCATGTAAGTATTTTGTGCACCTGCGAAGGTCAAGCGAAAAGATTTCACTAAACCCTAATTGAGGTACCCATTTACATTACTAGCCCAGTTCTAGAATGTATTGGGATTTTGCTGTACCTTAAGAGCCTTCTGCATCTTTTTTCTTAAAAATCCTTTCCTTCTTTCTTTGTACTTCTTACGAGAACAAAGAAGGGATTATCATGCTTTCCTGCGAAGAAAAGCTTGAGTTTTTTCTACTTTTTCTACTATGGCCAATGTGTGTTCATGTGCACCACGGTGCACGGTGCTTATACATAAAAATGCCTAAATAATGGTTTTTTTGGAAATAAGTAAATACTTACACTGTTGAAGAATATATTCATTTAGATCGGAAATAATGCTTTGTGAATGGTATTATCATTCTTTGTCCGGATGCTCGTTTGAATAAGGGATATAGAGTTGGTTATTTAATCCATAAGCTATTTATCTCATATTGAATATTCATGTAATGCCTCAATGCCTTTGTGTTCATTCTTTCGATGGAAATAAATAATTTTTCGGCCGAGTCAACCTTGCAATTTTTGTACATTGCCCTGTAATGAAGCATCACATTGTGTACGTTGTTTACATTATCTAATCTGTTACACATATATTGAAAAAAACTATACCAAATAATTTTGAGAACATCTACGTACCTTAAAGCCTTTGGCTGAAGCAGATACTGACGCAGCATTAGAATGCTGATCGTATGACCTTCAGGTACATACCTAAAACTATTTTGCGACCAAATATTTGCCTTGCATGTAAAGAATAATAATGACAAACTTACTGTGTATGCTTAACTTGGCTAGTAAGGACGTTTCCATATGAAGCTATTGATAACGTTGAAAACAATTGTTTTGTATGTGGTTACTACTTATATCCCAACGACGGGCATGAAAAGATAAAAAATCGTATTTTGACATCTAGAAATATTTACTAGTCGGAGTCCGCTTTACAAACTTGATGGAAATAAAAACCATCCTAGCTCCAGAAAGGAATACAATTGTATACTTCTGTCTACCAGACTCTCACGAAAATATCTAGAAGTGTTAAGCTTTGTGCAGAATCACTAGAAAATAGTCTTTACTGAAAATTTGGCCTTTCCAGGAGAGACAATTTTTATTAAAATCAACACACCGTTAAACTATTTTGGCTTTGAAATTAAAAGTGCGCGTTATTTTAGACTCGAATGCTTAGTTAGCCAAGGTAAGAATTATATTTTAAAAACTTGTTTTGTCTATTCTTGGTTATCACAAAATCGCAACCTGCATTCTCTGCTTATTTGACTAATCGTAAGTATGCATTTTTTATAATCCACCAACAAATTGAAAGATTGAGTGATTGAAATATATTTTTTTTTCAGGATCAAAAACTAATTAGTGAAGTAACTTCGACAGGAAAGGGCTAGATTGGAAATCTTGTTTTCATTATTGCTGGTTAAAAATACCCAACTTTGCCCCGTTATCCCATTGAACACACGGAGGCACCCAAGGAGCAATACAAATTTGTTTTGAATAGAGAATTGTGGAAAGTCGGTTCTCAGCTCAGCATGAAAAACAGTATACGCAAGAAGTCCACAAAGGCAGAAAGTGAAGAAAAGCAGACCAAGATGTTGTTTGTACGACGCTCGAAGCGCGTTGCACCAAATGACATGATTGTGGACCTCAACACCAAGAAAATAAAACTGGAGCCAATGGACGAGCCGAGTAATTCTGTAAAGATTGAGGACCAAACCAATGATCCTGATCACCAACAGCTTGATTATATCCATCACAACGTCCTAGTTATAAAGGAAGATGTCGACCAACAAGAAACCGAGAGTACAGATAACCTGTCCATTTCTGCCACCACCAAGAATTCCAAATATGCTACCTTGAAACGAGAAAACTTTCAGCGGAAACTTGCATCTTCATCTGAAATAATGTCAAAAAATATTAGCAACAAGGATGGAAAGTGTCGCATTGGTGATAGTTTAATTAATCCAGTTAAAACATGGAACATAAACAATCTACGTGAATTTGAAAATGAAAGGCGCTTCCAGTGTACACGTTGCCCAGAAAAGTTTAAGGATCGTGCCATGTTATTGGCACATTCTAGAAAGCACACTGGACTACGACCTCTAATGTGTATTACTTGTGGGAAAGCATTCGAAGAAAAGACAGTGTTGCAAATTCACATGGAAAGCCATAATGAGAAGACAGAATAAGATAATATTTTTTACTTTTTAATATTAAGGTCCACACCCCCACCCCAAATACCTCTTTTTTTAACCTTCTAAATGTACGACCCCATACTGCATTAAATGGATTATTGTTATCGACGAAACGCCTATTTCATTACTTACAGATTATATTATAAATTAATTAATTTTCAGTCAAGTAATAAAAATTAATTATCTTATTCAGTTAATATTTATATTTTCATTATTTTCAAGTACGGCATTTTACAACTGCCCATAAAATACAAGAAAATATGTCAATGGTGCAGTTACGCAAATTTATAGAATGCAATAAAATTATAAGATATAACTACAATGAGCAATAAAATCCTAATGCAAATTATTCAAATCATTATCGAGATGATTCTCTTTTAGCCTCATTTAGTATCAGTTACTCGTCAACGATACTGTGGAATCTTTCAGCAAATAATATATACAGGAAACCGTTTGTATTTGTAGCGTAAAGACAATACAAACAATTATGAAAATTAACGCTTTCGTTAAAATATTTGGATTAATATGTCTACTAACCCTGATTTCGGTAAGAATATTTAATGGTTTGAAAATAAGAAACGAATAAAAAATTGGTAATTGAATATTTTATTTTGAAGGCTTGCAATGGTTATACGAAAAAGGAAGGAGAAACGGATGCCGAGGCAGCTATCAAGAAACGTAGAGGCTAATATTTCATTCACCTTTCGGTTTTGAACAACTCGTCAAATCTTGTAACAATTTTGTAATTAGGATCTTTTTATAAGTAGCATTGAAAATACATCCATTCACATTTTTTATAAACTTAAGTATTCTGCGTAAGTAAAATATTTCCAAGTACATGTTTTAAAGCAACGATTAATGAATTGTTAACACTGCATTGTTGTATTTTATTTATCGCAATACGTACTTGTGCAGCTGAAAAAAATATGTCGCTCATAATGGGTCTTAAAAATTCACTTGCAATTCTTTTCTCAAACAAATTACGCTGTCAATAACAGATATACTGGATTAATGCTTGTTAATATAGTCCTCACAATAAAATATTAAATAGTTGCTGCAAAAGACAAAACTATCTTTTCATAATTTTTCATACTTAAAATTCACAAACATTGAGAGCTACATACAAAGTGTTGTGTAATAAACTCTATTATACATAAGTATTCGATAATCAAATAGTTCCATATGAAGGCATATTGTTGACATTAATTGGAAACCATTTTCACTGGCACCAGAATAGGCGGTGGTAGAGACGTAATAAAATGACAAAACTATTTTAAGGCTATACATAACTGTACAAAACACGGTAAAGCCAATATCTTGTTCAGTATCTATACTTCGTCATCGACAAATATTCAGTATTACTTATCAAGCCTGTGTAGAAATGTAGTGTAAATATAAATATCTTCTTTGTACAAGTAAGCAAAACACATTATGATTGTATTTTTGGCAAAAAGTAATTAGAGTTCCTGTCATCGATCGACGCTAATATAATCTACAGAAACCATAACTAATATCCTAAGACTATACAGAAAAACATCACCGTTACGTAACCACTGTTTGAAAAGTAAACAACATCGGCCAGAATATTTTTACATTTTTCTTGGTTATATTTTATCCTGAATATACTCAGTGTCATATTTCACAGTTCTGCAAGACTCCAATAAATATTATTTCTCAGCACATTAAGAGAATATTTAATGTTTTTCAAAGAAATATGAACAAAATTACCATGTTAAGGCATATTTTATTGAGGACAGTTTTTGTAGAAATCGTTAACGCGAGTATCCTTTCCCTTACAAATTCAGAATCCTCGAGTTGCTTCATTACAATTTTTTCAAGTTCTGCAATCGATGTATCTGAGCGGTTATCTCCAACCTATGAAAACACATGGCTCACATATAATAATAAAAATCTTTGGAATTTTGGATTCGTAAATATTTCAAAGTCTTCTACACTCGCCATTTCACATGGTATGTATCGATTCATTTCTAAACGCCGACCTTACTGTCAAATCGTCTTATTACAACCCTCAACTGTAAATGATGCCATAACAGCAATTTTGAATTCAGCAATTGCTAACTCTGCCCACGGTATAATACTGATTGAAATTAGCAACATAAATGGAGATATATTCAGTACTTTCAAAATGGGTCTAGATGTCGCTACAAAATCTAACAAAATACTACGAAAAACAGAATTTCAAGTTGACTTAGGATTTTTTGAAAGGACTTACAAAGCAACGGAGATTAAAATATTTGCTACGTATTGTTATTCATGTTTGGATAAAATTAAGTGGACATCTGGCGATATCGTAGAATTATCTGGTTTCCAATTATATGCCCAAATGAAATTGGTTTTTAATTTGTGGAACGAAAATGATCATGGTATTGATGGAGTAGTTTATATTCCAGGATCGACGGATTTTCATAAATCAAGATGGTCTTCAGCCGGTTGTATAAATTGGAGAAAACGACAATCCTTCAATGAGGAAAGAAATTGTAGGTTTACACATAAAGTAGATTTGAGGATAGCGCTGCATGTAGCAAACGTGACACTATCAAATATTCGATCATTCCTTCATGTTGGAAAAACGGAAGATCAATGGAAACCGAAAATTAAGCAATTGCTTTTCGGCGAGCTCGTAAATCCAAATATGTACCTTTCGCTAAGATATAAAATTTTAACACCTACTCAAGACACATTTGTACTTTTGCATTGTGGTCTCTTGAAACAAAATATTGTCAGCAGTTGGGACAGCTATGTGAAAGTTTTCAATTTCCAGGTGTGGTTGTTTTTATTAATAACCTTGACTCTCTATGGAATTATAGACTTTAAGAATGTGAGCATGGTGATGGATCTTCTAAAACCACTTTTGGGACAGAGTTTATCCAAGCGGCATCTCCGTGCCTTTGCATTCACCTATTTAATTGCCGTGCTGATCCTCCATATCTACTACAGTGCTGAAATGTCAATGAATTTTCTATTTCTCGCAAATGAAAAGTCCTTAGCGGGATATATAAAGCATTCTTATAAAATACACTTGCAGGATCACAAATATCTTGACCACTATTTGGCATCATTTGACGCCCCTCAATTAAAATATGTACTGGAAGAAACTGGAGTTAAAAACATTCTCGAGGCTTTTTATCCAAAACTACAGCCGTTTAATGGAACGGCCATTGAAAATATTGAAATCATGTCAAACAAAAATATTATGGTGCTGAGTAACCGGGTTTCATACTCTTTGTTTCCAGAATTGTTTTTGATTCTTAATCAAAATGGGAAATCGTTTATAGAAAATAAATATATTTGTCGCAACCTCCGTTTGTCAAAATCAACGTATTCGACGCATTATCTGACATATTCTATCTGGGGTGTTGGATCAAATGTTTTGCTGAAAAAATTTAGAAATCTTGTTGACAGTGGAATTGTAGGATACTTGAGGGGTATGGTGAGATGGGTGCAGACAACGCAAGCGAATCTTTCGTGGTCGGATACACAAACAATGCTACAGAAACCAACTTCTTTGTCTATGGAATCCCCGTTGGGGAAGTTTTGTTTATTTTACATTTCTGTTTGCTTTGTAGTTTTACTGGTGTTGCTTGGAAGATATTCTAAACTTATTTTGAATGAAAGTTTTAATTTCACAGCAAATTTATTCCTTGGTATTCCTTTAAAATTAAGATTTACAAAAAGAGCATCTGGGGTAGTATTCATAGAAGTGAAATCACGAACTTGAGGTTTATTCATAATAATAAATTATACTCGTACAAATTTGCTAATGTTATACAAACGTTTGTTTTCAGAAAGTCGTAAAATAAAAACGTTCACAAGAGCAACATTCTGGTAAGATGTGTGTAAGCATAAAACCATGGTTTTCCTCATACTTTAACGCTTCTAAATATATGCAAACGGTCATAATATATCATAATAATACATTGAATGCCGATAAAGTAAAGATATGCTACCTGATTGTAATATTTGAGCTTCGGATATTCATCTGTTCATATATGCCCATTTATTAAACACTTTATTCTCAGATAGAACGTACAAATTTTTAATATTGACAGACATTAGTGGCTACTACTTTTCAAGCTAGAAAATCATAAGCATAAGCACTTTGTTTATCTCATTGTTGGTTAGACTGCATTCAAGTTTCGTTCATACTAAAATACATGAGGTGTACGCCAAATCGTTGTTTTAAAATTTGCAATAGAAATGTGCACCCAAAAAATTTTGAGGAAATAGGCTTTCCTTGTATTAATTCCATTAAGTAAGAGATGTTTAAGTCAAGCAAATGCGAACAATATAAATAGGCATTCTAATCATCTTTTCCATGACATAGTCAGAACTATTCTGGTTTTCATAGGGAATCCATTATCTACTTTAGCAAGAAATTGGTGAAAATGGTTAAGAAAAATGCTCTAAAATCGTACTTGAATAGAAGCAATTAACAAGAAAAAATAATTCGGATATCCAGTATCCCTATTCAAAATATCGATTAATACTCGTTTTTATTTAGCACATTCTTATTACAGTTAAACAGTTCATATATAAATTTCCCCTCACCAGCTTCATACTCTATAAATGTAACTAGCAGGAACATATTTAATGTTCTATATTTGACAGAAACCAATTTAGACTTCCCTTCACCGAGCAGCGTAATTAGAATTATGGATGTGACATTTATGTAACTACAGTCCTTCGACAATCCATAAAGTTAAAACCCTAGGAGGAATAATTTCTGAAACCGAGACTAGATTAGGAATAATACATGCAAACCGTTTGTATTTCTGTTGGACGTGCTTTCAGAAAGGATGTGTAAGGAAATATCAGGACCAACATTAGCATATCTCGTAGAAAAATAGAATGTTTTATTTCTTACTGAAAATGAACGAAGCTAAATTTTTGGTAAAAGCGTTCTTTATTTACATATTAGTGACAATAGTTAACGCAAATATTATTTCCCTTGAAAATTCACAATCATCAAGTTGCTTCATCAGTATTTTTTCAGAGCGTGGGATTGATATATCTAAAAGATTGTCTCCAACCGAAACAAATTCATGGCTCGTGTATAACGATGAAAATCTTTGGAGTTTTGGATTTCCGAATATTTCAAAATCGTCAATTGTAACCTTTTCACATAGTGTGTATCGATTTGTTCCTAAATATCGTCACATGTGTCAAGTCGTCTTGATACAACCGCTTACCCTAAATGGTGCACTTACAGCAATTTTAAGCTCCGGTGTAGCTAACTCTGACAACGGTATTATACTGATTCAAACTGAAAACACTACAGGAAATATATTCAGTGCTTTCAAAGTGGGTTTTGATTTTGCTGCCAAATCAAACCAAATCCTACATAACGCTGAATTTAAAGTTGACTTAGGATTTTTCAGAACTCGTAACAAAGCAGCGGAATTGGAAATATTTGCTACATACTGTTATACTTGCCATGACAAAATAAAGTGGTTTAGAAGTGACAAGCATGGATTATCGGCTTTAGAAGGTTATAATTCGGTTAGGGTGGCATGCAATCAATGGAACGCGAATAACCATGGCGCCGGCAGCGTTGTCTATCTTGGAGGACAGGTTGATATGTACAATTCTAGATGGTCATCAGTCGGCTGCATAAACTGGAGTAAACGACATTCCTTCAATAAAGAAAGAATTTGTCAATTTACAAATAAAATAGGTTTGCGAGTAGCATTACTAGTGGCCAATGTCACAATATCAGACATTCGGTCCCATCATCGTGTTAGGATATCGGATGATAAATGGAAACTGAAAATTAAGCAACTACTTTACGGCGAGGTAGTAAATCCAAATTTTTACCTTTCGCTGGGAATCCAGATTGTAACGGTGTTACAGGATGAATTTTTACTTATGCATTGCGACCGGTTAAAATCTAACGTTTTAAATAGTTCGGATAGTTACCTAAAAGTCTTCCAGATTCAAACCTGGCTACTGTGCTTCATAACTTTGCTTGTGTATGGATGCATTGGTTTCAAGAGTGTGAACAGAGTGATTGATCTAATAAGACCATTTTTGGGACATGGTTTAGCCGAATCGCATCTGCATGTTTTCGTTTTCACGTATTTAATTGGAGTGTTTATTCTCAATGCGGTCTACTGTGCTGAAATGTCAATGAGTTTTCTCTTTCTCGTGAATGAAAAGTCAATTGCAGGATATGTAAAGCATTCTTACAAAATCCATTTGCAGGATCATAAATTCGTTGACCATTATATGGCTTCTTTTAACCATCTGCACAGAAAATACATACAGGAACAGACAGGAGTACAAAATGCTCGAGATGCGTTTTATCCAAAACTGATGCCTTTTAATGGAAGCGCTATTGACAAAATTGAACTGATGTCCAACAGAAAGATAATGCTGCTGAGTAATAGCATTGCATACTCATTATTTCCCGAACTGTTTCTAATTCTTACAAAAACTGGGAAGTCGTTTATAGAAAACAAGTATATTTGTCGGAGTCTCCGTTTTAGAAAGTCGGGATATTCGTCGCAATTTTTAACATTTTCAATCTGGGGAGTTGGATCAAATATTTTGTTTAGAAAATTTAGAAATCTAGTTGATGGAGGAATTGTTGGATATTTGAGGGAAATGGTGAGATGGGTGGAAACAACGCGAATGAATCTTACATACTCGGATACGCAAACAATGCTTCAAAAGTGGACATCTTTATCGATGGAATCCCCGCTGGGGAAGTTTTGTCTAGTTTATATTTATTTCTGTTTAGCAGTATTAGTAGCATATTCTGTCCGTCAATTAAAATATATTTCGAAGGAAGGGTTTAAGTTTATGGCAAATTTTTTCCTGACTCTATATTTAAAGGTAGGCCTTAGAAAGGAATCATCTGAGGTAGTATTCATAAAAGTCAAGAGTTCAAAAATGATTTTTGTAGGTAGCAAAACTAAAGTTGGAATTTGAATGAAGAAAGTAAGTGAATAAAAATATTTTTCGAAGAGGACTGATCACGTAAGCTCAGCAACTAAGAAGTAAACAAGGAATACCTGATATTTTACGGTACCCTCCAGATCACTTCTTGAAAATAAAATAATAAAATTTTAAAACATGTAAATAATAAAGTATGTATGTAATTTTTAATTTGTTTGCTAATTCCATGCAACACCTTATTGCTTCTTAATACATTGCGCAGTTACCTTTCGACTAATTTGTAAGTACGTGACCTAAGTTTGAAGCTATTGTTTACCAGATTATACTACCAACAAATTTTAAATCAAATTGTACTCGTAAATTAGCAAAATATTGACTGCACATTCATTTGCAATATCAATGTATTTTAAAGGAGTTAATCTTTTGATATATACCAACTGATTCAAACATAACCTTAATTAAATTAATTAAAATTTATAAATCTCCGTAATATTAATTCCGATAAGATTGATTACAAATAAGATCATAATTATAATGCTATTTTTGCAGTTATGAAACAATCTTTCAACATTTCCGTAGATATTGCATACCCAGACTCTTTCCATCTTCCATCGTGAGCAAGATATTTCTGAATACACCGGAAAAGTTCAAAAGGCCAAATTAATACAGAACGATCATGAATAAAGAAGCACTCAATTAACATCATGTTTTGAGTCGAACTGTGATAATCGATTAATATTCCAAGTAATTACTTTCCTTTATATACGTTATATAGGTTTTACCGTCCAAAATTCAAGCGAGTACAAAATTAGGATTGTATTTTAGGCAAACTTTAATTAAACTTGCGCTACCGGTCTGTAAAATTAGAACATACTAGCGCCTTTAGTACACTGCTTGAACTTTCCTAAAAATTCCAGCCTTCATAAAACGGTATCATATCGGAAGAACTACAGGCAATAGAGAGGATAGAAATATCAGTTGTTTTTTAACGATTTCCTTTTTAGGGTTTACCCTGTCTTTTTTATTTGTAGCTGCAAACAAATTTTAGGGAAATTCAGGAAAACATTTGGGCCAACATAATTGGTGCATATTCATTCCAAATTAAAAACTTATAGGATTTAGTATTTATAATTCAAAATGAATGAAACAAAATGTTTGGGGCAATTACTATTGGTTGTGATTTTGTTTCCAATATTCCTGAACGCTAGTTACGTTGCCCTTACAAATTCATCACAATCGAGTTGCTTCATTAGCATTTTCTCAGAGGGTGTGGTCAACATATCTATACTACTATCTCCAACCGAAGCAAATACCTGGATCAACTATAATCATAAAAACCTATGGAATTTTGGATTCTCAAATATTTCAAAGTCGTCCACTCCAATCGTTTCACATAGCTTGTATCGGTTCACTTCTAAACGTGGTTCCTCGTGCCATATCGTTTTGCTACAACCAGTTACCTTGGACAGTGCCATTACAGCCATTTTAAATTCCGGTGTAGCAAATTCTGAACACGCCGTAGTACTCATTGAAGTCAACAGCGAAAACACTAAAGTCTTCAATGCTTTCAAGATGGGTCTGGATGTAGCGCCCAAATCTCACCTAATCCTTCGTAATTTTGAATTTCAAGTAGACTTAGGATTTTTTAGAAGGACGTTTAACCAAGGGCAGTTGCATATATTTGCCATATATTGTTATACATGCATGGACAAAATTATGTCGATCTCTAGTCACAAGTACTTTTCTGCGCTCTTCAATTTCACACCAGTCGAAACAGCAATTTCGATTCATACATCAACATACAATCCCGCATGTTGTCAACAATTCGAAAACGTGCATTTAAACTCGTCGCCCGTCGCAAAAGGATTCCATTTCATGAAACCCTTACCTGTAGATTGGAACCAGAGTTACACCAAGCTTCAAATATCAAAGGAACCGTCAACTCACATGTCATACCTGATTTCCCTAACACTAATAAAATTTGCCTTCTGGGGTTGTGCATACGTATACGTTTCGCATATCACCGGAAGTCCAAGGGAGAATTACTGCATGGGAATAATGGCATTACACCTTGTGTGTATGTTTGTAACCGGAAAGGTCGTATCAATTTTCTTGTATAGAAACAGGGATCTTATAAATGGAATTAATGCCATCCTTTTCCTACGAGACGATCAATCTGAAGGTAATAATAGTTATGTAACCAATGCGAATTTTATTACCTATCTAATATTTTAACAATCAACTAAAACCTGAATCGGTACAAAAGTCAAGCAGACTACAAGTATTACGGACATCGTTCTGGTTGGGATTTATTTATTGCTGCCGGTCTCAACGTTGGTGGTATACCTGTAATCTTTGTATTTCCAATTTGATCCGTTCTATTTTGTTCTCGACGATCTCATATAAAATGGAAAGGGACATTGGCATCTTCAAATCCTTTGCTTTTCACAAGATCATTGTTGACCTTAGCAACATTTGATTCCGCCAGATGTTTGGGAATTGGTGGAATGATTGTGCTGCTTTCCATGAATATATCCGTAATCACTATGGAACAAATTCTTGGAATGATTTCAGCCAACGGTTTGTCATCTCGATGTCTTCATTTCAATAAAAGGGCGTATATAACTTACACTAGTCAGCAACCGATTATCGAGATGGTTTTTTCCATTATGGTGACAGCTTGTTTCTGGGGTCTGGTTTTTGATGCTTGGACGCTTTTAAAAACATTTCATGCAATATCAGTATATATGTACTTTATGATACTTTTCTATACTTTTGTGTTGTTCAGCGGAACTTGTGTATTCTTAGCTGTGGTTTTGAATTATAACTAAATTTGTGAGGAAATTGCGGCTAAAATGCAATATGTTACCAAAATTAGGTATGACACATTTCGTGTTCGAAATGAGGGGAAATCGTTTATCTAAATCGCAATTATTACGTTGAAGGTGTTAAAGCTATAACGCTTTGATGCAACATGATGTCCCAAGTGGATTGGGAGTTTAGAAATTCTTTTGCAGGAAACCTTGTTGATAGAATAGTAGACTCAGTGTTAATTTTCTAACGTGTGACATTAAGTAAAAGTTGAACGGCGCGGCAAAATCAAGGTGGTTGCATATTAATTACCATTTTGTATTCGACAGTACATATTTCCTCGACAAAATTACTTAAATGAGTAAGTTTAAATTAGATTGCTTGTATTATACCTGGCCTACTCAATTATAGTTGAAATAATTAAATCGTGAAACTAAATTGAATTATTGGAAACAGAGGATTTAATTTAATACTTGTTTAATTTATCGATAGTTGGGTTGTTAAAAAGCCATTAAAATGGACAAATTGTAAACAAAGTATTTATTGTTTAAATAAATGCTAGGTTTAGTAAATTATTACAGGCTAAACATTTTTATTTACCAATTTGGTTTCCATTTACCTTCAGTTTTGAAAGTGTATCCTCTCGTATTTTTACGAGAATTCCATATTTTGGAGCAAACACTATCCGTGCAATTCAATAGAGCAATTGGATTTTGTTTGCACTTGGCCGAGTTGGCGGTACGGAATGACCCTGTGAATATTTATCCATCCATCCATCCATCCTATTTTTATTTCTATGGTTCTCCTGGTGTTTACTAAATGAACTGAAATTGTTCAACAATATCCATAAATACGACTAAAAATGTTAATACTCCAATACTAAATAATAAAAATGTTTTGGCCAAGTATAACCAAATCGAATACAGTTTACGTCCTATGTAGCTGACGAATAAAAAAACGCACAAGTGGATGCTAAAAACTTTCACAACAGTTTAGTATCTAAAATCCAGATAAGTTGGTCTATTTGCTTACTTACTGTATAGGAAATCGTAAAAGCGGAATGGTAATGCACAGTGGAATTTCGTTTTGTCATACTGGAACAGACGATATAATTACAAAAGGAGGAAATATGTAAATGCCAATAGACGCCCACAAAACTTTGACATTTCATATTTTTTTATAACAGGCAAAACTTTAAAACTTTAAATACCAGTGAGGATGCATTCAATTCTCAAGTATTCTGGAAAGTTTTTGTGATATGTGATTATGCTTTCGAAAACAAATTCATACATTCCCGTACATTTAGGAATAAGCAATACATAGGTAAACGAATACAACCCAATATTTTGGAACTATCATGATAACATTTAAAATTTTCAGGGGGAGTGTTAAAATAACTTTCGGCGAGCAAGTAATTTCCAACAAGCAAAAACAAAATAATATCATATAAACTTAGAAATACCTGTTTTCCTTCCTAACAAACATTCCTCTATTAACGCTGAGAACAAACTTTTCACCTTAAACCCACTTAAAAACATTGATATTCTAATTGCTTGGGACAAAATGAAAAATAAAAATAA
>JAHZMV010005888.1:0-20372 GCA_027743765.1 Coecobrya sp. COE2
AGGTAAATTGGCAGTGGAAACTTGGCGTAGCCATGAATCCCCACGATAGCCAAAGAAATGCTGAGAAAGAAGCCAACTGATAAGCTAACTCCTGACCAGATGGCTGCAGGTTCACCGAAAACTTTGTGGAGAACGCAGAAAACTTTGTAGAATTTCAGACGATATTCTAACGGGGCGACGTAAGAAAAATTGGTCAGAAGTTTTCCATAAATTGATAGGGTTGTGGTCATAAAGAGAAGAGTAAAAGCGTAAATTTGACAGGCGATTATAATTGCCGTAATTGCCATGAAGAGGATGACCGTCCAGGTGAGAATAAAATATGAAGTTGGGTGGGCTGAAATAAATTGTAGGAAATGTGTTTGGAGAAAGTAGGAGAATGGATCCATCCCGAAGGCGACAGCGATGGGGACAGTAGCGTAGGGAAATATGACGAAAATGAAGGTAACGTAGAGACAAGTGGCGCCAATAAAGTGGTCCTTTATCGAAAGACCGTTGTTGGAAATAGACTTACGAGCCATGTGGACCATAGAATTAAAAAAGAAGACGAGTTCATTCCGGAAACGAACAATAGTCAAGCTGACTTGCCAACTGATTTGGGAAAAAATGGCAATAATTAAAAGGAGAAATGGGGTCACGAGATCGTTTCCGTTTTTAATGAAGTAGACTGCATTCAGAAACAAATATGGACAGAATATGGATCCCAAACAAAATATTTCCAACACAACCGCTATTTTCCAGGCTGTAATTTTCCAAGAACTCTGGTTAACTGACCAATGCTTCTCGGCAGGATTCCATTTCAAAGGAAAGGGATAACAACCGTGACATTTGCTGCTGAGATAGAACGCTTTCCAGAGTAGAGGCGATGCAAGATTATCACTGGAGGATAAAATGGTGAAGAGGTTATCAGTAGCAGTGGTTTTGACACTGGTTAGAAAAGTTAGCGACATTTTAAATGTTGAAGACCCCTCTCTGTTTTCAAGCGCTTTCTGCAAAAAAGTAACGTAGGATTTCGTATAAAATTTTTACCCAGCCACATATAAATTTTTTTTGGAACGAATCTATAGATTATAAACAATAATGTACAGATATATTGAGGTAATTTTAAAGCTATCATTACTGTTAGATTGGTCAGTAATATTTTTAATGTGAAATTATGAGTCATTTCGTAATTTTCTCGGTTCACCTGTAAGCGCAGCAAAAAATCAGGAAGTCTTGGTGATGTTGAAAATACACAACGTTTTTTTATAAAATTACATAAAATTTCAAAGTTTAAAGGAATAATACGCCCAAATGTTCAAAACGTAATTTATTTCTGTTGTATATAATTTGCTTCCAATAACTCTATTTTGTGATATTATTTATTAGCTAGCTTAGTATTGAGTACAGGAACCAGAAATGGAAAAGCAATGCATATGAAAGGTGGACGAATTTAAATTGGCCATTAAAGTAATAAGCGACAATAATATAACCATTTTCATTTCTCCTTCAAAATTCAAAAGATTAAGCCAAGTTTACTTTTTGAAAAAATTGCATTATAAAAGTCAACTGAAAACAAGTACTAAAATGACCATACGTTTTATATAATTTTTGCTTGATATCACTGGATGTGGATGGAAAATCCGCAAAATTGTTATCTCAAACTTTTAAAGTAAACATGATCGATATACCTATGTACAATAAAGCAACTAAGCTTCTGTCCTTTTCCGACAGTCGTTTTATCTCTTTTTTAGTCTGCGCGTGTGCGCAGCGTATGTATGACGCTGGAGCATAAGCAAATATAATCAATCATCATATTACTTCATTTCTGCATTTCCAGTAAAACTTAAGTTAGTCATTTAGTGAGCTATGCACGTCCACCAACTGTCGGTCAATTGAATATTATGGAAAAAGAGCAGCACACAAACAAAGCTAATGAACCCATCGTACTAATTGGCTTGATATTGTGGCTTGCAGAGAGATAACTTATATGTCCTGGGTTGTTATACCTAGTTTAACCATAACAAGTCGATATGAAAAAGGATATGAACCATACCGCAAATCACCGTAATGCACATTTTGCACACATTACACAAAAGTATAAATAAAAATAGCCACACGATAATTTGCAAGTCGGCCCTATACATTCACTTTATGTACCACCATAAGATATGATGTAATATTTCAAAGAATATTTCGCATGTATAATTACATAGTAGATGGTTGGGTTTATTTACCAACACGCCTTTTGTATGCTCGTGCCCGTGCATTCACAATAATTTCTGTCAATTTGACATTTTATGTCAGTCGGTGCTATAAACTGGGACGGGAGCTACAAGATAATTAGTTAATTTTTCGCTAAGTAGCTCTTTGTAGAAGACTTTCATATAAGATATTATTAATTATGGCAAACACAATTTTAAAAAGGTCAAAATCCGATCCTAATTTATTGACAAGTGTTTCTGCTGCCTTTGCAGGTAAATAAATGCTGATTGATTTGATTATATAATTCTAAAATAATTTATTTAGTAAGTTTATTGTATTTTCCCTGTTTATTTCTAAAGCACACTTAGCTAAAAGCAGCAATGCCAATTATGGGCTACCTAGTGACGTAAAGAAGCATGCGAAACCTGGAGATATTTTGGAATTCCACAGAGGATTTTACAGTAACTACGCCTTATATCTTGGGGATGGCATGGTTATGAACATTTACGCTGACGGTTACTCGTCAACTTGTGCAAAAATCAGTAAAATGACATTGGAAGACGTTTGCTTAGACAGTAAAGTTCGAGTGGATAATCAAGTTGAAATCGCCACAAGATATTTTCAGGTTCCTGCAAAATCCCTGAAAGAAATATTCAGGGCTGCGGAAAAACTCCAGGACAAAATCGTGCCTTATGAGCTGCTAGACCGAAACTGTGAATACTACTGTACTTTGTGGCGTTATGGGATCGGCTTCAGTACTCAGGTTATATATTAATAATCAAATATTACCATTTGCTAAATCCAACGTTAAATTAACATAAAGTTTTTAAAACTTTCAGTTGGCAAGGCCCATGTCCACTCCACTTTTAAATGTCGCAGACAGCGCGGTATTGGATGCTTCATCAGATTTAGTCAAGGCTCTTTTTGGAATTGGCAAACTTCATGTTAATATTTCCGTACTTGAACATTACAAGAAAAGGGCTCTTAGTCAACAGAATAGTAACGGGATTTTATTAAATGTTGATGATAACGGAATAGAAAAAGAGGTTGGAAAAATTGCTCTTGTATGATAAAGGAAATAATAGCACGCCAAAATAAATAGCAAGTAACTTTAAAAACCGTCCACCATTTTTATTATGCTGCAATATTATTTATTTCGAATTGTATTATTTTAAATGTGTTAATTTTTAAATGCCTACTAAATGAACAATTAAAAGATAATATATATTTTTCTAAAGGCTTGTTTTGTCACAGGTAAACTGGCATATCCATCCAATTAATCCCATCTCGTTGCAATGATGCTGTCATAGTCAGTTTCGTCACTCCAACGATCCCCAACCGCATTTTCAAAATAACTGTCACCCGAGTCAATTACCATACCGTTATTTGTAAAAAGTCGGTAGCAAACCTTAAATCCTTTTGGCCGCACGGACTTTGTCCGTCCATAATTTAAAAACAGGCTCATCTTCACCTTCCCACAGCTATTTTTGAGCCAGTCAGCAAATCGATTTTCCATCTGGTTCCATTTGCCAATTTTTCCAGCATAACCGTCCTCCGCTCTGTTTAGAAGCCTTTTTGAAACAACTGCAAAATTATACCAGGTTGGAGGACCACACAGGTCGGAGGGCATAAGCTGAGCTAAATCATCATTGGTCTCATTTTTCACAAGTTCTTGTTTCATTACTGTTGCATTCCCATAGCCTCCAAAGTTTTCGCTTTCCAACGGACAATTCCGACCGGAAGGAATTTCAATGGTGAGATGGGTCACCAGTTTGCTCTGGTTTGAGTTTTTGTAGCCAACGTACTTGATGGTGGAGCCACCTGGAACGGTCAAAGAGTCACTTTGACGGAATTGGAAAAACCACTCTTTGTAAACGGTTTCACAGGGAGATTGTCTCATCCAATTATGGCTAGCCCGTTTCCTTCGTCTCCGGGTAGTGGTAGCATTCGTTGTTGCTACTGGGAGTGCTGGCGTAGGATTACTCTCAACTTTCGCCGGCTTGGCCCTCAGATTTCCTCCCGAGAAAGTGCTGAGAATCTCTACACATTTTTCTGATAATATTGGTCCATCTCCGTTAACAAGTACAAATAACAGTAAACAACAAAGTAAAATCGGAGGAATTAAGGTGAAACGTACCATAATTAACTAGCACAAAATAAACTGTTTATCTTTAAGGGAAAATGTGTCCATACAAGTAAGATACAATTTGTGGGACGAATAACAGAAAATTGTTTTTGAACTAGCCATTTTATAGGATATTTGTGGCATCTTTTTAAGATAACAGTTTTGATCAAAATAACAAAGCTTACCGAGTAATTCAATTTACTAAACTTTTCTTACCACGTAAAAAATTTGAAACACTTTAATTAATTTTCAGATTGCTACCAAGTACATAGACTAACATTTTGACCTGCCACTAGGCAGTTAGACGTATCATCATAATCATAATAATATATAGTCATGCATACAAACGGCGTATTCAGTATAAATATACGCATGAACCATTACATAATTAATTAGAAGGTCATGAACCCAACTTTGTACTCTTGGTTAAATGATAGATCCAAACAAAAGTTGCAGGCTTGCAAATACATGCAGACCATTAATTGACTCTCCAGCCTAAAACCAGTATATTATGTAAATGCCATCAAACCATCATCAATAAACCAATGTATGAATAATTTTTCCGTACGAAATCTGAAGATAAGACAAATTTCCAAGTAACAGATTAAAATATAATTAACAAAGTGCATAGAGAATTAACTCTGCTCACTATAATCTGTGCAGTTTGCATTTTTCATGCTACATATTACAGTTTTGCCCATGATTAAACAGTTTAAATTATATTTAATTTGCATAATGCTTCCTTCGAATGTTTATGAATTTTGAAGAAAAAAAGATTGTATTTGCATCAATTATTATGGAAACAGTTAGTATGTATTAATTTTTCAGCTAATTACCTGACATTATATGAAAACTTGCAAAAATATAAAGCCACACCAAAATATGTATGTAGAATTTTGTCTCCAGGTGCCCCAGAATATTTCAACGAAATGAAGCGAGCAAAGGTGCTGGATGTGTGGTTGCCATGCAACGCATTCATTTTCCCTTGCCTCTCGCCTTCCATTTTGAACACTCAGACCTTCTGCTGAATCTCAATTTGATAAAAGCAATTCGTTTGTTTAGAAAATTAGATTAATTAGTTTACAGCCTCTTGTTGTTGTTAAAGTTAATTGTTAGGGTTTAGTTAGGATTTCGAGTAATTAGCAAAGATGGCCAAGCAAGCGAAACAAGCAAAAAGGAGCGAACCACCGGGAAGAATTTTAAGTAGGGCTAATAATGACTTTGCAACGGACATTTACCAGGTAATGTGATTAATTAATTATTAATTAATTGGTTTTTGTTTAAACAAGTGATTTTTTAATGTGTCTATCATGTTATGAAGAATATTTTCGGGAAATTTAAAATTGATATAATTTGAGCTAATAAATGATGTTGCTTTACTTACAGGCCCTGCTCCCTGAAGTGTCATCTGAGAATCTGATCTTCTCGCCCTTCAGTCTTCACTCCGTCCTGGGCATGGTTAGCCAAGGCGCCAGGGGTGACACAAAGATGGAGCTTATAAGAGGTCTCAAGTTCCAGCAGGAGGATGATAAGACAATCAAGGAGAGTTACAATGTTGTGTTGAACGACTTGTTCTGGGTGAGACTTAATCAATAATTACTTAAACATGTCATGTCACGTGGTTATTGGAAATTACTAAAATGATCGATGCCTTACATAATGTTTAGATCGACGTGAAGGACAAGGGTGAAGTTGAAGATAACCGGAAAGCAGTAGCTGGTAAGAAGGTCAAAGAACCGGAAAGTGAACGGAAAGAAGGAGAATGCAGTACAGTTTGCCTCAGGAGTGGTCGAGAGATTACACGAAAATTTCCAACTCCACCACCATCGCCACCGCCTCTTCCCCCACCAGAGCGGTTAACGTTACGAACCGCTAACAGAGTCTACTGCAAGACGGGATTCGGCTTGAACCAGGGATTTGTGAAGGACCTGAAACAAAATTTTCTCTCGGATTTCGAACAACTCGACTTTCACAAGCGAAGGGAAGCTGCAGGTCAGATTAATCGCTTGGTTGAGAACCAGACTAATGGCAAAATTAAACGCCTTGTCGATCCGGCTGAGTTAGATGGCTACACCAGTCTTGTGCTCGTCAACTGCATCTATTTCCATGGAAAATGGGCGAGCCAATTCTCTCCACATGCTACTTCCAAGGCCAACTTTCACGTGACCCCCAAGAAGAAAGTGAAAGTGGACATGATGTACCAGTGTACAACATTTCCCTACGCCGACCTTCCAGAGTTGGATGCACACGTTGTCGAAATGGCGTACATGAATCCTGGTGATGGTCGATTGAGTATGAGAATCATTCTCCCCAGAGCTGTGGATGGTCTTGCCAAGATTCAAAATGGGCTTGGAGTTCTGCGTCAGGATGGGACAAATCTTGTCAAGAATGCTATGGCAAAGTTCAGGAAGGCTAATTCCCTCTACCAAGTGGAACTGTATGTTCCAAAATTCAAGATTGAGGCAACCATTGAAAATCTGAATGAAGCTCTACAAAATGTAGGCAATTAAAAATAATTAAAAATTTCTATTATGAAGTTTGTGTTTAAATTTAATTTGGGAACTAATCGTGTAGCGTTTATTTTTTTCAATTACAGGCTCTCGGTATGAAAACCATGTTTTCTAAGTCTCGTGCAGACTTTGGAGGAATTCATGACGGATGCCTTCCACCTCATCATAACCTTTTTGTCTCCCAAGTGCTCCAGAAGGCTTTTATTTCTGTGAACGAGAAAGAAACTGAGGCTGCTGCTGCAACAAAAATTAGAATGCAAAAGGCTACTAAATCTGCAAGGCCACCTGTTCAATGGACCTACGTTCGGTTTGAGGTCGACCGTCCATTCTACTTTGAAATTGTGGACAACGACAATGACGACTTGGTCCTGTTCTCTGGTCACTGCGTCCATCCACAAAATGAATAACTTATCTGGCATATCCATGTTCAATATAATAAATTATTATTATCAATTTCAATTTTTATAACTACCTATACAAAACAATTAATTATTTTAGTTAATACCGTTTTTGTTATTAATGAATTTTTGACTTCAATGAAATGTAGTGAATTTAACTAAATTAGTTTGACATTGAAAAAATTAACTGTTTATTTATAATATAGAACAACTTATGTAATCATTATAATATCTGGTACAGCTTGCATTTTGAAGAAATGCACGCCAGTGACACCTGACACATCATAATTAATTATACTTAATATTATATATCAGAAAATAAAAAATAAACTTTAAAGTGAAAATGTAAGACATCCGTCCGTAATGCAATCCATCATTTTAGTAACATATGCCGCAGCCCAATCTCTGTCCAATTTCAAAAAATTGTATAAACCAAAATATGCCGGGGTTAACGATTTCATCTCCTTATCCACCCCATTTCCCATTCCTCTCCTTCTCCTTATATCTTTTTTCCACTCCAGCCTTATCATCTGATAAGACACTTCATAAACCTGGAACGCCCAGGGAAGCAACAAGAAAATCATAAAGAAAACGGTAACCTCGCTGAAAATCGCTTGACAATAAAAAGGCAGGGGTAATCTGTCATATCCATGAATTATCACGATGGGCAATAAAATGCTAACGAAGAACCCAACTGACAATGATACTCCACAGCGATTACCGCAGGCTCCCTATAAATTTTGTGGAGAACGCAAAATGTTTTGTACCATTGTATACGAGATTCCAACTGGGGAAGGTGAGAAACGTTGAGGAAAAATTTTCTGTTAATTTGCAGCGTGGTGGCCATGTAAAGTAGAATGAATGCGTAATTCTGGGTGGCCACAATGACTATTGATATGCTCGCAAAAAGTGTCAGAATGAAAGTGAAGACTGTGAGAAGTACAGACTGGTGAAGATTGAAATTGGGAAAGTAGGTGCGGAGAACGTAATTAAAAGGATCCACTTTGAAGGCCACTGCAATTGGTACGGTGGTGTAGGGAAAAATTACAGCAATGAACACACCGTACAACATACCAAGACCGATTAAGTGGTCTCTGAAGGTCAGGGGGCGTTTAGGGGTGGTACTGCATCTTTCTGAAAGAAATGACGAGCTTCATAATTTTTTTTGTAAATATTTCTGGAATAGAAAAAAATACAATTAATTACCTAGATTTTGGGTTATCTTTAGCATGAACCGGAAGAAGAGTACGAGTTCATGGCGGTATAGTGGACAATGCTCAGTCCGACTTGCCAACTGATTTGAGCAAGGATGGAGATAATGAGAAGGAGGAATACGATGGCGTAGTGGTTTCCTTTTATGACAAATGTTTCCATTACAAAGAGAAAAGGTCCTAGGATTGTGCCCCCAACAAACTGTTGCATAAAAACTGTCAAGGTCCATGCTTGGATTTGTCGGTGACGTGGGTTAACTGACCATTGCTTTTTGGAAGAATCCCATTTCAGTGGAAATGAGTAGCAGCCCATGCATTTGTTAAAGAGATGGAATGCTTTCCAGAAAAGGGGTGATACGAGATTGGGATCATTTGAGAATAATAACTGAGCGCAGTGGTCATAGATGCGTTTATAAAAAGTTAAAGGGCCCATTTTTTGATGCAGCTGCTGAACGCAAACTAAAATGAAATATTACAACTTCACAGATTATAACGACTAGTAAAAGTCAGTCGTTAATTAAAGTCACAATCATAATTTTTACTATTTGTTCATTTAACTCTGGAAAAATAACCTTCCGTTGGCAATGGATATTTTGGCCCTTATTAAATTAATAGTGCTAAAAATGTGGTAAAATTACTAAAACCCTGCATAACATAACATCAATGCCGAGATAACTAGAAGCCACTTTACTTCCAAGGACTATTTCAGAAACGAGTGCTTATACAGCACCTTTGTTTGAACTTAAATTAATCACATAATATATTTGGAAATGTTTTGAGGATAACATAATTCCATCTTAATCATCAAATTTAAAATCTCTAGAATTTACATAATGCGTTAGATCTATTAGCATTGTAAACTAACATTTCAGATTAATTTATAATTCATCTAAACGATATAAACCAAGGACTATTACAAATCACGTAAAAGGGTCCGCATCATGTCTCGGGTCATCAAACTTCCCAATTTAAAAATAATAGCTTTAGACTAATCTACCAATCTAGACACTATTAATCGTTTCGGCCTCGTTAAACTGTGTATTTTCATATTTATTTTTATTACTATACATAATTCAATACCGCTCGAATGTCCACGGTGATCCATCGCCTTGAAACAATATGTTCGCAAATTGGGTAAAATTAATTGATGCATCAAATGAGAGAAATGACAGTTTTTGCAAACAATGCTTCCTAACCTAACATGTGGATGTGTCAGACAAAGGTTTATTACCTATGCAATATGATATTTAACATTGTCTAGGCGTGTGCGAGTTTCTATCAATTAACACTACTAAATTCCTATAAGGAAAATGTGAGACATCCAGTCATAATACTATCCAAAGTTTTTGTGGCGTATGCCGCAGCGCAAGATTTGTCCAACTTAAATAAATTATACCAACTAAAATATACCGGCATTAAGGACGAAATCTCCTTGTCAGTCAAATTCCGTTTGTTCGTTAAATTACGTCTCCAGTTAAGTCTTATCATTTGATAAGATATTTCGTACATCTGGAATGCACAAGGGAAGAACAAAAACATTACGAAAATTAAAGTAAATTCCATAAGTATCGTGATACAGTAAACCGGCAGAGGAAACTTTCGGTAGCCACGGATAGCCACGATAGCCAGCAAAATGGCAACGTTGAAACAGACGCACGACACCACTCCACAGGCATTTGCTGCAGGCTCTTCAAGACTTTTGTGGAGAACACAGACTCTTTTATAACTTCTTATTCGAACTCCCAACGGTACCATATGAGAAATTTTGGGAAAAAGTTTGGCGTAAATTTGAAATGTAGTGGCAAAATAAAGTAGACTGAAAGTGTATACCTGACTGCCAATGATAAATGTTACCATACAAATGAAAAGTATAATGGTGAAAGTTAATACAGTAAGGCAAAGGGACGAGTTAGGGTAGAAACGGGGAAAGTAGTTTTGGAGAAAGTAGGAAAAAGGATCCAATTTAAAAGCAACTCCAACAGGAATGGCGGTGTAGGGAAAAATTATCCATATGAACACCACGTACAAAACCCCAAACCCAGTGAAATGATTGGATGATGACAAGCGCGTTTTTGTTGCGCTACATTTTTCTAAAAATGCAAGAATTAACATCTTTATAGGAGATTAAAAGGCACTCATTAGGTGACTAATTAATTATCTAAATTTCTTACGAAATGCTTGAGCCATCTTCATCAAAGTATTGAAAAAGGCGACGAATTCATCACAATATTTCACAATGGTCAAGCCAACTTGCCATGTTATTTGTGAAAGAGATGAGAGAATGAGTAGAATAAATGTGGATGTGTAGTTATTCCTTTTTATAACGTAGGAGTCCAAACAAACTAGTAGCGGACAAATTAGAGATCCCACTCCAAGTAGTAGTAAAATAACGAAAATTGTCCAACCTTTAATTTTCCAATGACTTTGGTTAACTGACCACTGCTTTTCAGCAGGATCCCATTTCAAAGGAAAGGGATAGAAACCTTGGTATTTGTTGAAAAGATGAAACGCTTTCCAGAGAAGGGGCGATACGAGATTATGACTATCAGATGAAAATAGATCAGCGTAGTGGGTAATAAAGAATGTATAAATGTTTAATACAAATGCCATTTTTAACGTGGCGAAACGACTCCGACGACGTATTGGATACCGGCCGATTTACAACAGAAACAGTTCCAATGTCACTTTGTAGCCAAACTGGATGCATACATATATGCAATCTCAATACGTATCTCAAATTATGCAATCAAACATTTCATGTGGACAATTTGTTATGACATTTCGATGGCAATGGTCTGCCATAATTTTCAAACGTGTTCTTGAATTAATAATGCATATAGGCCCTAATAAACCCTTTGAAAGTTCTTGAAAAGTCAATAATATTGAAAATATGCCCATGACAATTGCTTTTAAGCTTTATTTTCTTGGATATTTTTAGAAACAAGTCTGTATAGTAGTTGGTCAACATGCGAATACTCACATATACTATTTGATGTCACTCACAAATTTTCTAAATTAAAATAGTATCAGACAAATGATAGATCCCACTCCCAAAGCTGCGAAAAGACCACAAATGTCCATCCTTTAATTATCTGGAGACTTTGGTTGATTGACCATTGCTTAGTAATGTGGCCCAGTATATAAGCTTATAAACAATCAAAAGTGCCATATTTTTTGCATCCACAGAATACTAACTGAAAACAGATATAAGTATTGCATAGCATAATGCATGACTAACGATAGTTAGAGGCGGTAAGTAGGACAAATTAAATATTTATTGATTATTTAACGTTAAAATAATTGATGACCTTTGAATAGAAATGTGAACGTAAGGAAAATAATAATACTTGAGAAACCAGAAAAGAATGACGCACCTTGATAAGTCAATGCCGACAATTATGATAAATTATCCTTAAAAATGATGCTAACGTGTACTTTTGTAAAAATATTGTATTTATTTTGTTCCCACAAACATGGTTTGAAAGGGTTTGGTTTGAAAATGACTTAAAGGGAAAATGCGAGACATCCAGTCATAATACTGTCTAAAGTTTTCGTGACGAATGCCGCAGCGCAAGATTTGTCAAACTTAAATAAATTGTACGAACTAAAATATACCGGGATTAAGGACCTTATCTCCTTGCCAGTCACATTTCTTCTTTTCGTTAAATTACGTCTCCAGTCAAGCCTTATCATTTGATAAGATATTTCATACATCTGAAAAGTATAAGGGAGGAGAAAAAATATTAAGAAAATTAAAGTAAATTCCATTAGCACCGTGATACAGTAAATCGGCAGAGGAAACTTTTGGTAACCACGGATACCCACGATAGCCAGCAAAATCGCAACGATGAAAGTGACACACGAGCCCGCGCCAAACAGAGTTCCTGCAGGTTCCCCAATAATTTTGTGGAGGACACATAATTTTTTGTATCTTCTGATTCGAGTTTCCAACGGGGCAATGGCAATTTTGGCGAAAAGTTTGGCATACAGTTGTAGAATCGTGGCAAAATAAAGTAGACTGAAAGCATATACCTGACTTCCAATGGTAATTGTCACTGTACAGATGAAAAGTATAATGGTGAAAGTTAATACAGTAATGCATAGGGACGGGTTAGGGTAGAAACGGGGAAAATAGGTTTGGAGAAAGTAGGAAAACGGATCCATTTTGAAGGCTACTCCGATAGGCACGGCGGTATAGGGAAAAATTACCCAAATGAACACCGCGTACAAAGCACCAACCCCAATGAAATGATCGGATGATGACAGGCGCGTTTTTGTCGCGCTATATTTTTCTACATAGAAGATTAACATCTTTATAGGAACTATAAAACATTATAATTTATGACTATTTAATTAATCAAGTATTTTAGATATCTTACGAAAATATTGGGTCATCTTGATCAAAGTATTGAAAAATATGACGAATTCATCGCAATATTTCACAAAGGACAAGCCAAATTGCCAAGATATTTGTGAAAGAGATGAGAGAATGAGTAGAATAAATGTGGCTGTGTAGTTATTCCTTTTTATAACGTAGAAGTCCAAACAGACTAGAAGAGGGCACATTAGAGATCCTACTCCTAGCAGTTGTGATAAAACTACAAAGATCCACCCTTTAATTTTCCAATGATGACTTTGGTAAACTAGCCACTGCTTTTCAACAGGATCCCATTTCAAAGGAAAGGGGTAACAGCCAAGGTATTTGCTGAAAAGATGAAACGCTTTCCAGAGAAGGGGTGATATGAGATTATGACTTTCAGATGAAAATAATTCAGTATAGTGACCAATAAAACGTTTATAAATATTTAAAAATGCCATTTTTAACGGAATGCCGAGTGAAACAAAAACATTCCATGTCAGTTTGCCCGGGAAATTAAATTGAATATTTAACCAATTTATTAAAACATAATATAAAATCAATAAGCATTTCATTTGGACAAATTATTATGACCTTCCGATGACAATGAATTGAAAATTTAAAACCTCCCGTTTAGATAATAACACGTGAGGAATGAATTATTAAACTATGTTAAAGTTCTTGAAATGTCACGGCAATAATATTTAGTAATGTCCATGAGAACCGTTATTAACTTTTAGCTTCCTGAATAATGTTAGATACAAGTAAGGATTTTGGTAAGCATGCGAATAATCAACTATATTTATTTGATATGTCACTCACAAATTTTCTAAACTAAAGTATAAATAATTATATACATAAGGATATAAACGAATTTCCATAATTTATTTTTCAGTTTCGTTTTCGTCATATTAATCCAAACATTCAAAGCAATTCATCGCCATCAGGATCTTCATCATCACTCCAGTGATCATCCTCCCCATTTTCAAAATAATGACTGTCGACAAGCTCCACATCCTTGGAATATCCCTTGTAAGTACAACAAACTTTAAATCCTTTCGGTCTCACAGAGTGACGCAGTTGTCCATAATTCAGAAACACGTCAATGTCCACCCTTCCACATCCGGTCCTCACCCACGTTGATATTTCATTCTCCATGTTGTACCAACCAATTCCCCCCGCATTACCCACATTCCTATTCACCCGTTGGGTTTGCGGAGCCAAATTGTACCAAGTTGCCGGACCTCCCAATTGACTGGCAAGAATGTGACCCTTTTCGTCTCCCGATTTCTTCCCAAGCTCTGTCATTCTACGGTTCCAGATCGAACCAAAGTTGTTGCGGGGATTTGAACTCCATTCCCAGTCCCCATAAAGCTCACAATGCACATGGGTCACCACAATGGTTCCATGTGGATAGCCAGACTGATAAACCGTTTTATAGCCAACGTAGGTAATAGGGGACCCATCATTTTCGGGAATTGTCCAGGAGTCGGCTTGGTGGTATTGGGAAAACCATTCCTTGTAAACGTTCACGCAGTAGGAATCTCTTATCCAGGCGTGAGATGCCCTTTTTGTTCGATTTGACCTAACTAGAAGAGGCACTTCATCTTGGCCAACTGCTTTCAAATCACGACGATTTCGGCTTCGCCTAAGTTTATCAATAATATTTCGACATTGTGGATTTGATGGTTTTGAACCGCACGCTTCACTTTGATCGGGAATTACAAGCAGGAAATATAGTAAAATAGGAATTATGATTTTGTTTGGAGCCGTCATGATATCAGAAGTCCATCAAAATCTTGAATTTTAAGTTATAGCTCAATTCTCGCAACTAAATTATTGAAATACTTTTAGGTAAATAAACTAATGGCGAGAAAAATATTTTCCATAGGTGGCAGCCAAGGCACATAGACGTACTAGCACACAGTATGGGTGGCAGCTTTATATATTCAGAGTTTTGTATTACAATTTAACCTGAAATTACACTGGAGTTAGTGTAACAGAAGTCACATAACACATCGCTCATTTTTAGTAAATACATATGTATAACATATATCATTTTACATCGTGTCAATTTGTATACTTCTTTAAACATTTTTGTCACTATGTTGTTTTTAATTATGTCGAATAATCGTCTTGTGCTATCAATACGATAACCTTAATCTTGACACGGTCAATATTACGTATACTTTTCTAGAATAATTACTCATCTGTCTCAAATACAAACTTACCTCGTACAACGTTCCTTCCATTTTGATAAATACTCGTCGTGAGGGAGATTGTAAAACAAACTGACGGCAAAAACTTACTGGGTAAGCAATCTGCTTACCCAGTAAAGCTATAAATACCGAGTAATGAGTAATCAATCAGTAATCTTGCTCGCTTTATAACTTTATCGTATGGTTTGCAACTAAATTAACTGACATTTGTATTCGTATTGATAAAGACTCCACACCAAGTATTTAGTTCAATAATATTGTAAATGCTTTTTAATTTATTTGACGGAGTATAGAAGAGGTATTTGTAGCATTTTATTTGAGAATCCAGTGAGGCTACTGCTTTTCAACATGATGAAATAAAAATTATAAACAATTAAAATTCCCTTTTTTAATGCTTGTCGAATGTTAAATTCATTAAAATAAATTATTTTGCAATAGTAATATGCAGAATGGTCGGTTTTATTTTTATTGATTGCTAACACGGCCGGAAATATGACAACCGGAAATGACCTTCGTATGGCAGTGGAAAAACGTCAAAGTCTCTTTATAATAATAATCTCATTATTATAAAGAATTACAAACGTAAACGTTCTTGAAAAGCCAATGATAACAAGAATTAAAATTAACCTGTAATTTACGGGATAATTGTAGAAATAAGTAAGTTAGTGGATAAACATTTATTCACATTTAAAAATGTAAACAGCTAATTGTTCAACCGGTCAAAAATGTGAATAATTCTTAAGAATAAACCTTATTCGCATAATATATTTTTCAGCTAATTTCGTTATCATCAAAATGCACAGATCTTACAACAACTTTATAATACCGCCACAATGCGCCTTACCTGCTTCTGCAACAGTCAGAAAATGTTTAAATATATTTACAGATTAAATTGCATGTTTGTTATATTTTTATATATAAAATGATTATCTAAAAGCTGCAACGATAGAGTATAAACAATAGAGTCTCCTAATTGGATGTTCTACAAAATCCAGACTCAGAAACTCTTGCGAAGTTGCAGAACAACTGCTAATACTGCATATCAAATGTTGTATGAGGTGCATATACATTAAATTACAATTTGCAAAGGCACTGACATTGGCAATGCCAATTACGTGTTCAATTCATTTTTGCTTTACAGGACCCCAAATTAGTCAGTTACTCACAGTTGTCAGTCAATCTGTCGACATATTACGTAAGTATGTATTTCTGCACAAGGAAAATTCTACGCTGCTATTTAATTGAAACTTGCTTTGAAGTATGTGGATGATAATACGAATTAGCAGTTTATTCGTACATAGCTGCTATGATACAAGTTTTTCTGCGGGTAGGGTGCAATACATAATTGTTACAACTTGAATAACACAATCTGCTACCATTGCCCCGAGTGATGGATCAAGGTTAATACTCATACAAGTCTGTTTTAATTATGCTTTGTTTAAAGTTTTGAAAATTGCATCCTGAAACACATCATAATTTCATTCATTTTTTTACATGTCCAGGCTTTGCTACCTTTTTCTTCAGAAGTTCACATTATTATTCTCACAGACCTCACAGCACGTGTATATCTTTTTACTTGGGGGAGATTGTGAACGGTACCCAATGATACAGAAAGAAACATTGTATTACGTAAACGTGATTTTTTGTTTCATTCCAGGCTAACTATCTTGGTTTAATTTTTCTCTCTTGTAAATCTCGCGTGGATATACATATGCTATATAGTATATCACCTTACATTATGTTCTCCTGAACAATAATGTTTTGCTTCGAGTTAGAATATTTATTTGTCTCCTATCAAAATACCATCTGGTCGCATAAACATGATAGATCATAAAATTATTTAATCACTTACAACACCAGCAACACAGTTTCTGCATATCTGATATTTTTCCATCTTACAAGGAAAGAAATTATTATTGTAGTCCCGCGTTAAAAAACGTGTATACGTCAAACATTCAATTATTTCAACCCTTTAACAGTTTTCCCAATTTAATAATCAGCAATTGTCAGTCTACTGTCTAGCCTAATAATTTGCTGGTTTTCAACAATTGCTGATGAAAGTTCAAAGCAGTATAATATTCCCTACAGAACATGCTAATCTACTAGCTTACATAATAAAATTATACGTTGTTTTTATTTTTACATGCTTACATGAAAAATAAATGGAAAAGTCTACGTCCCGGGGTAACATCGGGTTAGAATCCTAAATCCTAACCGAATTTAAGACTTGTCTTTGTCCATAGCGTGTGCCATTCATTTGCCAAAAACCTCGTAAAAATATGCCTGCAAGGAAAATATCCAACACAGCAACGACATGCTTACTTGGAAAACGTGGACTGGTAGCCAAAACAGGACGGGCAACACAAGTAGGAAGAAATTGCAAGTATGGCTAATGTAATTATTTCAGTTGCTATCTGGTATCGCTTCACACAGTATGCAAAAGGTCTTTGTTCTTCAGAACCCATAAACATCTCGTGAGAAAATAGTATAGAATGGGCAAATATTTTGCACTGCCTGTGACGCTACAATTGCTAGGGTGGATAGTAATTGTAAAAGGGCAAACGCTATTTAATAGCAGGGGAAGAAATGATCTAGTTTTAACTTATAAGCAGAAGATTACGTTGGATCAGGTAAATACAATTTAAATTGGTAAATTGCTATATAACTTTCGTTTATGTAACTTATTTAAAAAATATGTTCTACAGTTTAAGCAGCGTATGGAAAATCGACTACCGCATGAATACATGAAGGAAGAGACTTATCTCGTTAGATGGCTTAGGCGTAAGTTTTATGAGAAAAAAAAAATTATTTCTGGAGATTTGTCTGTAATTGAAATGATTAATTTGTTTAAATTATTACAGTTAAGCAGTTTAACGTGAAAAATGCTGACGATGCATTGATGGAAGTGAGCTAATATTTTCTTTTGAATTTGCTAAATAATTGCCATGGATGGAATTTTTTAAATTATTTTTTACCACTGCAGAATTTACAGTGGAGAAAAGAGAATAAAATGGATGAAATTCAACAAGAAGATTTTTCCGATGTGCATGAGGAACATCCCTTGTACGTTGACACAGTTGGAAAAAATGGACAGCCCGTTTTTACAGCTGTTGCAGGGGAGTGGAACCTTCGACAGGGGTTTCTAACAGGAACATACAAACGGGAAATAAGATACATTTACAAGATGCTGGACAAGGCAGCCATTTTGGTTAGAGAGGCTCAACAAGCAGGGAAAAATGTTACCCGGTTCGACATTATACTTTCGCTGGAGGGCTTCAATCTTGTGCTTCATGGGTGTCCACGCTGCCTTATCAGCATTGCTAATTTTATCGGCCTTAGCGAAAAATACTATCCTGAGCTATACGACAGAGTAACAATTATCAACGGTAAAAAATTACGGTTACAACTCATTAAATTAGTCATTTTTATAATTTTTTAAAATTTTGGGTTCCCAATCTTTTCCACAGCTCCAGACTACGTCGTAGGTATATTTGAACCTCTTATCAGAGCAGCCATCACTCAAACAAGTATTGACAGCATCAATTTTAAACTCTTTGGAACAAATAGAAACGTGTGGAGACGTTATTTTCTACAGTTTATCGACGAGAAAGAATTGCCTGAGGAAATGGGAGGCCTTAGGGTTCGACATTAAAAAACAAGCAAAACATTGCAGAGTAGAGGATTTTTCGTATTTAATTAAATTTTAAAAGGCCAAAGCTGAAATTTAAGCCGAGCGTTGAGCGTGCGACTTGGAAATATTCAGAGCTTGCATTTAAAAAAGTTATGGACTGACTGTAAAAATGGATTTTGCTGATGTAAAATAAACTATACTCTTTTTTATTTTTCACTCGGCGTTTTTAATTATTAATGAATTTGAATATACAATTATATAAATGCTGACCTTCCCAATCTAACGTAACATTATAGAAAACAAAGGAACATCAACAATGAATGACATTTTACGAGGGTGTTTTCAAAAGTCTTACACCAAACGGAAATATAAATTACACCTATCTATTCAAATGAATCGACATGGCATTTCTTGTATACATTATCTACCGGGGTTTGGCTATGTGATACAAAAATTTGTTTGGCTTTATACGGATTATTTTGTTTCCGTGGCTCCTTGAAGAAGTCTCATGATTTTTTTTGGTGAAAAGCAACATACGTATAGGCGAACTTAAACTTTTAATTCGTCGACTCAGATTATTTTCTCGGCAAAATCATCAAAGTGTACAAAGCATAGGTGTTCCAAAATCACTCTGAATCAAACTGCGGGTCGTCACAACGCCTACCACGAAAATAGCAGTAACCTAAATGTCAAAGGTGTGCACCGAGAAATTTGAATATTCATAGCATTTTTCTTAGTGCCCAAACAAATGGAAGGAACAAATGCTAATTATGGAAACTTGTGCAGTGGATCGCCCGCAATCGAGTAGATATTCTAGGCAAGAAATTCCAAGCGGATTCATTCCCGTTCCTCCAAGAAATTGGAATCTTTTCGGTCCGGTGCAAGACTTATGAAAACGCCCTCGTATGTCTCAATCAAACACAATTTTGGTCGTAAGTTCGATTGAGCTCTTGTCAATAACGTGGATACAAATTTTTTAAAAATGAATCATCATATCAGTAATTACCATGATTTTCTACGAACCGAAATGATAACATCTTTCATTGAAAGTAGTTATTTGTAACTACAATAATAAATTTAGAGAAGATGTTTAATTTCTGGAATGTCGATATTACTGCAAACCTATCTGTAAAATTAGGTTGATATACTTTAATAAATTTACAGAATTTACAGTGGTCAACTATTTTACAGATTAAAAAGTCAAGTTTTTACAGTACTTGATTTTATTTAAAATTCAGAAAAAAATCAGGGACTCAAGAGACAATGATTGCATTCCTCAGGTGTCTGCTGCATCAGTAATAAGTGTATTTAGTATAAAATTTATAAATGCGTTTAGACATTATATCTCCTTTAAAATTTCTTTCTGGATTCCAAAATAAACCAACGGGATTTCCCTGCCATTACAACAAGCGGGATTCGCGATCAATGAAAAGAAGATATCAGTGGAATGGTATTTTAAAAATATCCTTGACAAAATCTTTCCATCTATCAAATCAAAATCTATCCATACACGTTATTTAAAGTTTTTCTAGTCCGGAGCATTAACAACAAAATTAGTACGTTGTTATATTATCTAACTATAATTTAAGAAAATGAATTGAAAATACGACAAATGTGTCAAATTAATATATTTAATGAAAGTACAATGGATCCCAGTTAGTCGGTGCACGAACCCCGCTGAAACTTTTTGTCTCCGATTTCGCTAAAAATTTGCAGGATAATAGATTTTGATGCGCTGAT
>JAHZMV010005889.1:0-35176 GCA_027743765.1 Coecobrya sp. COE2
CATTAAGTTTCAAAATAGTATATAAAACTGACGGTTGGCCGTCAATGAGACTCTAGCAATCACTGTGCAGTTGTGTGCACCTTATTTAGTTTTCCAAGTGTTCGTTTGCTTGCTAGAAAAAGTCGCGAGGGAAAATGGAAGCAGACAAGTATTACAACTGAGCACATTAGTAGTCCATCCGAAAATACTGCAATTCCAGTAAAATGTAAACTGGCTGAATGTCCCAATAGGATATACGCAGAAAAGCAAAATCCAAATATACTCGAATAAATGTACACTGGTACAAATGTTGTTCTGTGAATTTTGTTGTACATACCACAAAGAATTTGTAACCATTTGTATTTTGTGATTAAATTGTCCATATTTCTCAAACAACTAACTTTAGCAATTAATTGCCGAACATTTTTATTTGAATCGATGAAGCAATATGTTGGAATAAAGAAATGGATCAAGATGTTAAGTATCACATAATTTGAAAATATTTTGAGGTCCACGAAAGTGTACAGAAATATAAAAAAGCGTTGAAAAATTCTTAGGGTCATTTGAGAATTTACGGAATAAGTATGCGGTAGTTCGTAGGCCCAAATAATTGTTGGGACAATATTCCATGGAACTTGAGGAAACAGGACACAGGACAAGGTAAACATCCAACTCACGTGAAATGAGGCAATAGCAAACAGTCGGGAAATGTAAGCTACAAAATACTCTGTGACATCTTGACGGCGTTGAGTTTTGTATGAAGTTTCGCTGTCATTTGATTTTGTTTTGCAATTTTGAAATGAATTCAGAAATTTTATGAAATCAACACCTTTTGCACGAATAAAGACAACCAGTATCGCAAATATCACTGACAAGCCACAAATAAACACTTCCGTTAAACTTTTGTATTTGGAGCCGTCTTCTAATTTTGCACGGAAAGCGCATAACAAGGATGAGAATGATAAAATTCCACAATGAAATTTCCAATGATTCCGATAAAACTTTGGATTTGACGAAAATTTTACACAGACTTGATCCTGACATTTATCTACTTTAATAATGTAAGGGTTTTCAAATGGAATCAAATTTAACTTTTTGATTAGTAGAAAACAGTTATTTATTTCGAGAATTAAGGCATTTGGAATAGTCATTTTATTGTCGCTATCGGGAAAGATAGTGAAATAGTGGAGCTATTATGTTGGTTTAGAAAACAATGAAGCTTCACAATTAATCAATACTAAACGACGTGTTAACCCACGTCAGCATTGACAATGCACCGTTGTGCAACTTTAATAAATAATATACTCTCTCTGTTGGATTATACAAGACGATCTGCAACTACTGGCAATAATTTGAACGTTGAGAGCTGCCCTAACAACACTTGACAAATCCTTGAAAATACGGGAACATATTTATATATATTTGTTGGCAATAATGCTGGTAAACACATGAATTTTTTATGATTTCTGTATGCTTTTACAATGGTTTGTCATGCTTCTCAAGAGTATAACCTGTATTAGTTTGTGAGAATGGACACTTGTAATGATTGATGACAATACTGATGTCTAATTAAATATTCCCTGCTATAGGAAGTACGTAAGAAGCCTTGAACTTTATAATGTGCCTAAATATAGTTGCACTCATGCAGTGCATGAGTGGATAAATAATGACAATTAATTTTAGACTAAACAGTTTTATATTTAACTGTTCTCTCCACGATTATGACAAGTTTGTAAATTAAATTTTGTGATAAGAAAATAGTAATTGGCACGATCATCACCTGATTTTCAAACTTAAAAAATATGTAGATAAATGCCGTATCACGTCAGATATGGGTTCAATGTTTTATTATTGCAGAAATCTTGCTAAGCTTTGTTTGATTTGAAATGCTAATCGGAATATAGAAGACAGTTTAATAAATAAATATCGACTGATATAATTTTAATCGACCTCAGGACTTTAGTTTGTGTGATGGCAAGCCTCAAACAAAAGTTTCTGCCATAAGGATAAACACAGTTTATAAAACAGAAAAGTAGTTGTCTGAATTGGTACATTTCAAAGTCTGGATCTAATATTAACATTATTATTAGATTAGATGGGGGAAAACGTTTAAACCAATCCAAATTATTTACGCTCACAAGCGTATATAGTTTTCCTCGCGTGTCCGTTGTCCGTTTTCCGTCCTCACTCAAATGGTCTGCATACATAAGAGACAGGCTAATATCTAAGCTTCTCACATATATGCATACATTGTATGCCTTCTATCAACTACATCTGACAGTTGATGCCTCTGATGTCGATGACACCTAACGTACAAGAATGATGGGGCAAGTTGATATTTTGTACTAGAATGATGGGGAAAGTTGAGATTTCGTACTATAATGCTTGGACATGTTAAGGAATGAACGGCTGCGGTGCCTATTTAAAATTTTCAGTTTGATCGTTCTGGTAATTTCAAAAATTTGGGGTGAAATAGTCAGCATATTTTATAAGGTTTACAGCTTTTATTTAAGCTCACATTATTTTTTCAAGAGTATTTTATGGGAGAAAATGTTAGTTTTTGCTTTTCATGAAACAAGTTTATGTTTGGCTTCTCCGTTAGAAATATTGGATTCTTGTAAAGAAAATATAGATATTTTCCTTTAATTGAAAGTTATAAATTTTCGCTTTGTTGGAAAATGTTGATTTTTTTGGAAAGGTGATCGTTTTTGTAAATGCTGTTGTTTGTCTTATGTGAAAAATTTTAATATTAACTGGAAAAATATTGGATTTTGAAATGAAGCTTTAGCTACATAAGAATAAAGGTATATACGATAACCTTTTCGTTTGAAAAGGTTATCGTTTTGAGAGAAATATTGGCTTCAGTTTCTACGTAAAACGTCAAGTTTTGGATATAACATGCTGCTTTTAGGCGTGACCTAGAATATTGACTTAATGGCTGGACACTGTTGAATTATGAAATAAAATATTGATTTAAAAAAATATTGTAAAACCCTTGTCCTTGTGGACTGTACTATATCTAGTGTCCACTTTATATTTTTTTAACCTAAGGACTTGATGGAACTGTGCAGAATTTTAAGGTAAACTTTACCAGTTTCCAAATTCCAAACTTGCAAAAGCCTTAGCGCGTGAGTGAATTTTTTTTCTGCTCGAACGTCATCATCATCATGTTGGAGTAAACTTTTGAGTTGTTGATGCCGTCTCCATGTCACGGGTTTGTTGTGTTTGTCCATTTACAATAAAAATAAGTCAACAAAACATGCAGAATGTGTTCAGAGAAAGCATCATGTAATATATTAAGAGAAGCCTCATCATGACCAAACATCTGAATTATGGTCGTCTTGAATGAACGGCACCATTGTAACCTTTTTTTTACCTACGCATGTAAAAAAAAGATGACTCCCTCGAGAGGGTTAACAAGGTTGGCTATGCATTACGCGGAACACAATGTACACAAAACTGGGCAAATTGACAAACTGTCGTAAAAATGTCTAATTATGGATTAAATGTGTGCAATAGTATAAAAATCGGTAAATTATGACTAAAATGAATGCAATGAGAAAAAATGATAAATTATGGCTAAAATCCATAAATTGAGATAAAAATTGCAATTTATGGCAACATGTAACAATTTTAAAGGCAAAATGGTACTCTTAATTACAAATAAATATTTTTATGAAAACTGTCCATTTAAAACACAAAACCATTTTGAAGACAAATTGTTCTTATTAGTCATAACAAACCATCTTTAGCACATTGCAGGCCATGGCCATAAATTAATATTTTTTTCTCAATTTATGTATTTTAGCCATAATTTACCACTTGAACCATTTTGCATACATTTTAGCCATAGATTATCATTATTTTCTCATTTCATGCATTTAGCCATAACTAGACATTTTTACTACAGATTGTCAATTTACCCAGTTTTGTGTACATTTTGTCTCGTGTAATGCATAGCTAACCCTGTCGAGGGAGTCATCCCTTTTTTACATGCATAGGTAGATAAAAAAGTTCACTATGGTACCGTTCATTCAAAACGACCATAATTCAGATGATGGAGACGGCACCAACAACTCAAAAGTTTACTCCAAAATGATGATGATGATGACATCGAGCAGAGAAAAAGCCACTCAAGCGCTATGTGGCCAACAAGGCTTTATATGTTGCCTTCTTCATATCCTACAGATGAAAGCATACGTGCAAAAGAGCAACTGTACCATGAACACACTCGCATCATTATCACTTTTGTAGGACGCACATTTACATGGTTGTTTCATTTCTATGTCCTTTGCAAATGTAAAGCCAGTACGATAATATCCTAACTTTTTAGTGGGCATAAAGAAGGCTACATTTGTTCAGTTTTTACGAATAGATAAAATATGTCAGTGGATGATAACAAATAGATTGCAAATTATCAGAATTGTAGATATTTCACCACCGTGCTCCTACACATTAAATGTAGAACATATCCTACATCATTTCACCATCGTAAGTGGCACTTTTCTATAAAATCCAAGTAATTCTATATCATTATTATAGGAAGTAAGTATTATAGAAACAATAAATTCATTTAACAAATCATCATTTATTTTATGGATAATGATTTTTGAGACCAGCAAATAAAAACTGATCGAATCCTGATAAATCCTCAGGCTACAATCATTTTACCTTCTTGTAACCTACGTTGAAAATCCACTAATACTAACTTTTCGTTTAATTTTTAGTTTTATTTTGTAGGAGGCATACATTAATTTAGAACATATATACAACTTTAATTTGCCAAACCAACTGTAAATCACAAAAACTGGAAGGTTGGAAATGTCGTTGAAATTCACAGAGGTTATATGAGTAGTATCTGATACCATGCACTTGATAGACGGATATTGATCTATAATTTGTTAACGTGAAAGTTCAAAAATTCAAGGACTTCCTTTGTGACTCCACACCTGGTAATTTTTATGCCCAGTTTAAAATAAATTCCAAGCTTACATTCATACAACTAACCTATAAATATTTACAGCAAACAATTTGCAGGTTTTTGTGACTACAGATTTTGAAAATGTATAGCAAAAGGTTAAAGAAAATGCTTGCAATATCAGCAAATATTCCCTGAAATATGGAGCCACCCCAATTCAATTTGATACATATCGGGAAATATATTTTTTATCGGAAGATCGAATAAAACACCGAACTTTCAGAAGAAAATATAATTTGTTTATTCTTTGGCTAGCTTTATTAACTCCCGGAATGTTTCAGTATTGCGTTGAGGGAAACATGGACCAATTTTATTTAACTTTAACATATTGGATATCGGCGATAATGGTACTTGCTTGTGTTACCGTGTTGCGCTACTTTCCCCACGATTTTTGCATTCTTGCTAATTCCTCTCAATGGTTCTTCAAATGGTTCCAGGGTAAGTTTTCATATCGCAGAAAGTGTTGAAAAAGCTGCTTTATCATACTATATATGAATTATTTTCTAATATTTTCTGGTAACTTACATGCCAGATTTTGAACCGGACAATGACGACTTGAATCTTGTTTTAGATTTCATTTTCTTTTACTCGGGATTTTCCTGGGCCTTTGCAGTTGCCTTTGTGGCTTTATTCTGTCTTTAACAAGCCAGAGCAGCAATGTTTGTTGGCAGCCTATTTCAGTTAAAATACTACAGCTATTTTCCCATTGGAATTTTGACATTATTATTTCATGCTTATATCCTACTTTTTATTGCATTAAACCTTTGGCAATTCAGTGGAATTTTCTTGATTTATTTGACATACTTAACCGTACTCTACACCAGAGGGCTACGGTTGAATGGAAGAAAATATAGCACTCTAAATATTCTGAGAAAACCTATAAATCTCATGTTGGCGTACAGATCGTTCCAAATTATGCAGGAAAACGCGTTATGTTTAATCGGACCACTGATTGCATTTGCTCATGCCGGGTTCACTGTACAACCTGTCATTTCATTTTATGTGCTTATTCTGCACTGGGAAATGCTAAACTTTTTCAATACAGCGTTTTTTATTGTAATTGCACCAGCGACATTACTATAATGGATTTTTGTACTGCAAATGGGAAAATGTTTGTATCGACGCGGTGAACGACTTTTAATATCGTTGCAAAGGTATTTCAAGTGGCCCAGTGAAGGAGATCAAAAAATTATGAAAAGATTTATACAATCATGCAGACCAATATTGATTTGCTGTGGGAAGCAATTTGAAATGAAGAGAATTACACAGTTTGATTTTGTAAAGAGGGTTATGAGGGGAATTTTTGAGATGTTTAGTGCTGGAAAGGGAAGCGTAAAATAAGTTATAAATTATGACCCATCGTGTAAATGTGATGTAATAAATATAAAATTTTGGACTTTCAAATTTATAAAAAATTAACTGAAAATGAACTTTCATTTATTAAAAATATCACTTAAATATTTTAGATTGTACTTAATTTCTACAAAAATATTTTACTTTTTTGTTTGAGACTGATTGAGTGAGCTTTCTTCCATTGAAATAGCTCCCTCACCACTGGACTCTGACTGAGCGCTGTTGTTGGCAAAAGCTCCAAGGCCGCCACTAATCACAGCGTTAAGAGCATCCTGTCCTACGGCTTGGTTTTCTGCTGAAGCAGCGTTAATAGTTGATGTTGACCCGGATGGTTTGTTGGCAATAGAAAGCTGACTGATGTCTTCTTCCTGGGAAACTGAAGCCAGGACGCCGTTGTAAGAGCTGATAACACCCGGGGCATCAATAGTTCCAACGGCCTGTTCCAGGAGAGCCTGTCCAACTGATGCCTGACCAGCTCCTGCAGCAGCGGCGGCGGCAACCAATTCCAGGTCGATGGAAGGCTTGTGGGATCCTGATCCTGAGACAAGAAAAATCAGTATAAAATTAAGGAGGATGAAGAATAATTGGTATCCGAAATAAATGCGGATGCTCATCATAAGCTGTAAACACATTATTAATTGTCAATAACAATATTTTGCTTGAGAGAAAATCCTAGCTTACCCCAACCAGCTCGGCCAACTGAGTTCGCACACGCTACGGCAAACACAGCAGTGAATACAATGAATGACTTCATTATGACAATTATAATGACTTGTGAGGAGTAAAAATATATCTTTGGATTTGTTATTTGGTCAAGCTATTAAATGTGAGTGATGCCAACTCAAGCAGAACAAGGGCTTTTTATACAAGAATCACAGGCATACCTATACAATACTAAGTAGATTGTGCATGACTGGTTCCATTTTCTCCATAACAATTTTTGTTCTTAATATTTTCTATACACTTTTTATGCACCCACTCGCATCAATACTTTTGTAGCATCACAGAATTGAAGCTAAAAACTCAGTACTAATATGTATTTCTCTGCAGCTGAAACAAAGACCACCAGCAAACCATAATCCCAGAGGTCGTTCTAAAATTACAATCGTTTTTGAGAAAGAAGTCGGCGACGGCAAGAAAGGCATAAAATATTGTTGCCTGAATTCAAGTAAATACTTACATTTTTTGTGTTGTAAATTTATCAGAAATCTGCTTGTTTAGTAAAGGCATTTTACTTTACTTGGGTTACTCGTACAAACAAAAAGTGTATTAATGAGGGAAGGGGCTGTTCACGTATAATGTCATGACAGGTTTCTAGCTAATGTTTAAATTTTGAAACAATTCCATAACTTTCTTTTCGTAGTTACAATAAAAATTACCATAATGTTTTACCAGTAAAATGTAACACGTTACAAAAAATTATGAAAGTTGTTTTTATGAAAACATTATGCAAAACGATGCATGTGAAAAAATATAGAACCTAACTATCTGCGCTTTTTTCAAATTCTTTATGGATATGAGCTATCCAGATAAATCCAGTTCACGTGAGAGGAGTTATTAAGCGACATCCTATCCTTTCCATGCATTTAGAGTCATTTAAAATGTTCATTGACATACTCTAAAGGTATTTTGACACGTTAAAATGCAAGAGAGAAGTAGGTACATATTATAAACTGCTTTATGTAAAATTGATGAGATGATTGTAATGAATTAGCTATAAATTATTATACCTTTTCAGAATTTGTTATTACGAATTATGTAATATTGCAAAAAAAATTATATGGCAGTATTGTTATGATTGTTGGGTGGAAATTTGCAAGAAAATAAAGTGTTCCATCAGGAAATATTCCCCGCAAATCTGGGAACATATTTTATTTAAAAAATCCAAGTTATTTTTTCATATTTGTACTTATTGGCTCTAACTAATAAGCAAAAACCGAAATTTTATGCAATCTAATTTTTGTTTTGATGCTTATTTTCCCTTAAAATATTTTGAAGGTGAAAACATGATGCAGGAATATTATGTTCATAAATGGAGGTCACCGATTTTTCTAAAAATGTTTTCATGTAACCTCATTTGTTAATAAAATCAATCAATACCCAGACTTGAGTACTAACCAATTTTGGAATGTGAGAATGCTTAATACTTTTCCAACTTTTGTGAAACGTCTCTGAAGAGCTTTGTTGGCGTTGCTGACTAAGAATCTCGGCGACTATTACTATCCCAAAAAATGCTTCCGTTATTTAGAAAATGTTGTAGTACTAGCATTGTGACTGCAATTATTTATCCCATATTTTTTTTCAAATTTCGTTGTCAAAATACCTGATGAATGTAGTCTAATAAATACATCGTTATTTGATATTGTATGTATCAGAACAGAACACAATCATTTTGTAGTCATTGGGAGAGGGTAAATTTTGAAAACATGATGAAGAATGTATATTCGACAAATTTTATTTTCTATGCTAGCTGAAGTTGATAAGAGGTTGGTAAATTGTTTATGTTATTGAATGTTGCTTGTCTCAGATTGTTGCAAATTTCATAATACTTTCCAAATTTGTAATTCGGAATATCCCATAGACTCTACATAAATTAATAAGTCTCGCCCTATGCTCCCGCGCAAACCTGATTACCAGACATTGTTTTAAGTGGAAAGAGGTTTAAAATTGTTTCATTAAAATCAAATTCATCTTTAAAAAATTAATTAATTCTTCATTTTGCATTATCACATACTACCTGATGATGAAAACCCAAAATTAAAAGCATTATAAAAATTCAAAGTTTAGGAATAATTATTTGTATGTTCATTAAATTCGAATCAGTCTAACCAATTATTAAAAAGAAACTTACAGAAAAAATTAGAATATCTTGTTCATTGGCACCTTGGCCATATCCACTACATAATATCATTTCAAGAATGAACATGCTTAAACGCATGGTATTATCATGTCATTTCATTGATAATAAAATATTGATTTAAATACAAGTTAAATTAATTCAATTAGATTTCAATCATAACAATTTATATTCAATCAGGCCAGAAATTGATGTACAAAATAAATATGAATATTGCTCGTTTTTTGCATTGACTACATATTATTTTACTCGGCTGCACATTTCTTCACTTGAAAACTAAAAGATCTTTATGATTCTGTCACATTGATGATTTTCTATTCATTCCAACGCACGTACCTGGTCTATAACATTCCACGCTACTCTCCTCTTGTTCTATTTAAAAATTTAATCCATTCATTTCATTCTTTGATGGAACCTTGACTCGGTGAAATAAGAAGTACATGCTATACCCATCCATATTAAAAAGGTACTTAAAAATGTGTTAAGCCGGTAGAAATATGCACTGAAATATCTTAATAAGAGAAAAGCAATAAAATGCTCTCAGAGCTTACCGGTCGTAACAGGTAGGGATCAGGTAAAAATCCTCGAGTAGAAGCTCTCTTTCCCTTCTCGTCAAGCTTGACTTGCTAATCCCTACCATTCTTCTTCTCACTTCATTGTTTTCAGGGTAGAATGCGGAATGACAAAAGATTTAAATATACAGGTGAGGAAAACTAAATTGGTAAAAAGTACCTACAAATTCTCCTTTTATTTCACGCTACCGTAACCTTCCCACACATAATATGTTTTCGTGCTTTAACACGAAAAGGTTACCACCGAACCAGTATAAAAAGTCCGAGTGTCCTTCAGTCAGTATCACAGTTTGCTCCATTCTCTCAAGCAGAAAACAACCAAAGTTTTTTTTCTTCTCCTTAAATCGCAAATACCAAAGCCATATTCACCATGAAGGTCGCCGCTATTCTCCTTATTGCCTCCGTGTGCTCTGGATCTGTCCGAGTTGTCCGCCAGGGATGGAGTACCCCTGGATGGTCCACTCCTCCACCAACAACCGCTGGTTGGACCACTCTTCCACCAACCACCCAAGGATGGACCACCCTCCCACCTACCACTCAAGGCTGGACTACTCTCCCACCCACTACCCAGGGCTGGTCCACTGCTCCCCCACCAACCACTCAAGGCTGGTCCACTCCTCCACCAACTACCCAAGGATGGGCTCCCCCACCAACCACTCCAGGATGGGCTCCACCAGCACCCTCCGGCTGGGGTAAGTTACAACAAAATATATTTAAGTTTAAAATTTACGATGTTCTGAAATTTCGTTGCTAATTTTTTATATTTTCTACTTCATTTGTTTGTTCAGGATCCGGAATTCTGTCCAGCATTGACTTGAACGCTGCTCTTGCCGCCGCTGGATCTGGCTGGGCTGCTGAGAACCACGCTGAAAATGTTGCCGCCACCGGTGCCGGAGGATGGGGAGGCCCCAATGCCGAAATCGTCATTTCCGCTGGAGGCCAAAGCTTAGTCGACCAGGCTGGTGATATCCTCCAAGTTACCAGTCAAGACGGCCAGACTGCTGCCAGCTTGAACAACGTTGCCGTCTCCCAAGTCGCTGAAGGTGTTGAGGGAGAAAGCGTGAGTGCTCTGGGTCTGGAAATCAGCAACGCTCAATCTGGATGGGCCGGTGCTGCTGGCGAAGGTGCTTCCGCTGCGGATGCCACCACATCCCTTACCGTTAACCAGGTTGCTTCTTCCTTGGGAATGAACCGACCTTAATCAACTAATTAATTAATTTATAATTTTTGGTGCTACCAATTTTAGTTAGTTTAAAAATGTATTTGAGTTTTTTGCATGTTTTATGACTATGGTGCTATTTCCAATTTTACAATAAAAAGTCGACGTCATTTTTATAGAAAAATATTTATTCAGCTCGAATTGAAATTGCTACAATTTATTTTTGTCATTTAAAATCACGTGTCCAAATATCACCAAATGACGCACTTGCATACACCAAATCGCTGCATGTCTACCAAGCAAAAATAATTGATATTTGCAGCTCATAATAATTCATGACCGGGAGTAACTCCCTGTGGAGTAAAACGCGTTTGAAATAAATGTTAGCCAAGCACGCGAAAGACGTATGACGGTTTACATGCAAAGATAATAAATAATTCGTTTGTTTTCTTGTCTAAAAGTGGAAATACATTACGAAACATATTCCTAAATTTTTCATTCGTAGATACAACCCGCAGCTTTCAATGTTAACTCCTTCTAACAATTCAATTATTTATTAACTATTGATACGTGGAGAGTTATCAAACTTTCAGTTGCAAACTTTTTTATATCGATTGATAGTCTCACTCAAATTGTTAGACTTGTCTGGTGCGTTTTTATGCAAGTAGTTCATTTCGCAGCCGTTAAGCATGAAACTTATTTTTAAAATGGCTCTCCCAACTGCCATTACTAATGAAATTGACAAGTGTTTTCGACTAATCCAACAACTGAACTTGATTCCCTTTGAAAGTCCATACGTTTTGAACTTCGACACAAATCAAGACCCCGTTGGCGTTACATTTTCTGCAAATCCAAGTTTCTACAAGAATCATTGGAAATTTCATTGTGGAATGTTATCGCTTTCCTGCATTCTTTCCGCAGTTCGAGCTAAATTTGAACCTGGAACAAAATACACAAGTCTTACAGAAGTATTTATAAGTGGATTGTCCTTTTCGTTTGCATTATTTGTCATTGTTATCCGTGTCAAAGGCTGCCAGTTTGTGCAATTCCTGAATTCACTTCAGAACACCAAAATGAAAGAAAAAGAGACTGGTCGCTCATTCAGTGGCAGGCGTTCGCCTGATTTTGCAGAAAAATTTGTAGTTTATATTACAAGACTCTTCTCCGTTGCAACATTCCATTTGAGCTGGATATACGCTCTTTCTTGTGGCCTATTTCCTCAGGTGCCGTGGAATATTGTGCCATCCTTTGTTTGGAATTCCAATCTACCGCAACTTTTTCCTCAAAATTCGCAAATTCTCTTAACGGCTCTTCAACGAACTTTTGTTTTTGTTTATGTATTTGTGGATCTAAAAATATTTTCCAATTACGTGATTCTCAACATGCTAATTCATCTATTCATACCTACATACTGCTTTACCTTTGCCTTGAAACAATTTCGCAGCTTGGTTATAAAAGTTGCATATTTTAGACAAGTTGAAAATTTAATTAGTGACTACAAACATTTACAATTACTCTGCTTAATGTACAACCAAATTCATAGGACGACATTCATGCCACTGTTGATATTTTCGAGTATATTTGGATTTTGCTTTTGTGCCTATATTTTATTAGGACATTCGAAAAGACTACACTTTACAGGAATTGCAGTATTTTCCGATGGACTGTTGATGGCTTCAATAGTAATACTGGTGTGCTTTCATTATTCCTCCCGGCTGTTTCTGGGCAGCAAACGGACTCTTGGGAAATTGGAAAAGGCAAATGCAAGAGTTTATAAGGCTGAAAGAAATTTTAGTCACATAAAATTTTTTAAGACAACGTTTAAATCACTTAGCCCTATGAAGATTAGATTCTTGCATGGAAACTTTTTTGACAGGATAACACCCTTTGTATTCTTCAAGTTTGCCTCAACTCAAGCATCAAAATATATTTTAATAGAGCACAGGAATTGAAAAAAGTATATCGTATCATATCAACATAACGTATGATAATTCTACATGTTACTGGTAACCTGTGCTTATAAATAAAATTCATACTTTACCAAATATAAATATAAAGATTTGCCAAACTCAAAATAATGATTATTTTCCTCTAACACGCCAACATTTTATTCAACAGCACACAATAATAATTTTTGTTAAAGTTAAAGCAAATGTAAGCCCGATCATGATCATTACAATGACCTTTGCTCAAGAATAATTGCTATTAAAATTTTAATTGTAACCTTATAAAAAATGAGTAGCATGTCATTAAACGTTTGACATAGATGGAACACTATTGGTTTTCATAATGATGTTCGCTTTGCTAGCAAAATCAGACTGAACAAATATTGTAGAGTTAAAGAATGCAATCAAATTGAAACCCAAAACCTGAAAAAGCTCATCAATTCATGTCAGGAAGCCTTCGTGCCTATGTATTGTTCAATACCTAAACCTTATACCTGTACGAAAATTTGGATTGTCTGCTACAGAATGCAACTGATGCAGAATTTGCTAATTAAATAATATTATATGATTTTTCATTATTACCGCAAAATTTATTCCTTTTATTACTTTTAAAATGTTTGCATAGGTTCCCTAAACTTGTTTCCATATCCTATTTCAGTTAGTTCCTGGAAAATTTCAGTAGATTTTTTTAAAATTTGGGAATTGAACCATCCACATTAGACCTTGGTTTATAGCTTACATGGTCACCATATTGAATCCACAGGAGCTTCAGAGTTGCAAACTAAAACGACGGAAATGACAAGCAACATCATGTGTCAATTATGGCATCTGGTAGTGAATTGTCCATTTCAAACCTAAAGTAGAGTACCCATTTAGTTGGATTAAAGTACACATCAAAACTCTATAATTTAGGCGGGCCATTACACTATTTTGAAAGACGGTTGGGAAGGAATCCATACAAGTTGTATGATGCAACTGACGGAGGATGTACTCTTTATAAATGTTTAACTGCAATGGCGACTAGATTGGCATCTACATATTTGGTGGTCAATCTTTTCTAAATATATATCGTCAATTTTGTTGGGAAGGAAGTATTCCAAACATCGTTCAAACTTTTAAAAGACACCTATGTAAATTATGGGGTAAAGTGCAATCAATAGACGAAAATGCTGGACGCTCGATGGATAACCCATAGTATAAAAAACTCAATACACCCCAAGATACGAATTGGGTTTATTTTCAGAATCGTACTTTTGTGCGCCTTTATCATGATTGCCCTCTTGAGTAATGTGCAAAAATGCAGAATTGAACATAACTTTATTGTTTTAGAAACTCGGAAGTGGTATTTAGCAAGTTTTAATTAGACCTTGTGTCAAACTTGAAGAGTAGAACTTAATTTATGAATTCAAGTCCATGCAAAAAACATTATTCCATCCATATATGGTGGGAAATATGCTGTAGTTGGCATATCGTGTTTTTTGCAAAGAGCCACAGCAATTTTTTTCAATCTAGATAAGTGGCCGCATCAATTTTTGGGGCGCATTGAGAACGATGTATCTAAATGCTCTCATCGAATTACCGGCATTTTGGCATATCGTACTCAATGAGCCCCAAAAATAACTGTGGCCTTTGTCAAAAGTCACATAAAATTGATATGGTTTCTTTTCAAAAGTCATTGACGATGTATTGAATTTTTATATCCTACAGTCCAACTGAGTAGTTGGAATCCAGAAAAGTGATTGCTAGGATGATTTCAACCATTGGAAAGAAAGTTCTGAGGGTTATTAAAATACCTTGGAACCGTACTCAACGTAATATTAATAAACGAATGCAAATACTTTTTCTGCATTTGGGCGCTATTCTGTTAAATGCATTTTAATGAGTTTTCGCATAACGTTTCTAGTATTCTGCGAAATGCTATCGTATTGGTTATGCATTGTTGGTACGTCAGTACCACATGATTATTATTGTGTTGCAGAAAATATTACCACGACTACTACCTATGTGAAAATGAAAGATATCTGTAATGCGTTCTGTTTCTTGGATAAAGTTACACTGACAATATTCCTAGGTGACCAACAGATATATTATGCTGGACATGCTATTAAGTAAATAAAATATTTGTGATGGAAATGTAGAAAGATAATGTCAACAATCAAAGTCTAGCGGAGGTTTATTTTACTTTCAAATACATTCTATTTGAATTTTAATCATAAAAATATGCTAATTATAAGTTTTCATGCTTACTTCACTAGGAAAATTCGAAGTGTTAACAATACAACCTGTTCACAATGGCTTTGTGAGTTGTGATTGATTTTTTTTACAAAAGACTGAGTTACATGAAAATTTATATAGTAATGTCTGGTAAACATCAATTAGCAAAGAGAAGCAATTTACAGGTGAGCACAGTTACCATTTTGACATAATCAAATGGGGCCATTCTTCCCAATTCCAGGTAGTTCCCATGGTGAATTAAAATCATTCTGCAACTCTTTTGAAATTTTCGCATTTCTCCTTTGTAACAACCATCCCATTTATGCTTCTGCCAAGAGATAAACATTTTCGTTTGTTGAACCCACAAATATTTGCCCATTTCAAGAAAATACATCCAAACAACAAAAGCGCTCGCACCACCAGAAACTAGGACGCATATTAATACAAACTGCAATTCATTCCTGTAACCTATCACGACGGAACTGCAGAGGACCGGGGCAATCGTAAACAAAATGTGATAGGCTGTAGCAAATTGCCCCACAGTTATCATTCCATATTCGTTTAGAATTTGGAATGAACGAAATAAGTGAACTACATGCTTTGCTGTTCTAAACATATTTCTAGTTTTATAAGACTTGTTTAAATTTGTGTGAAACTCTTTAGCATAAATGGCACCAAACAGGAGAATAAATATTATTCCAAAGCACCCAACGGCGTACAAATTTACTTGATATACTAGCACAACGTGTGCATGGAATAACCCTATTAAGAATCCAATTGGAAAGTAAGTATAGTATTGAGGTGGAATTAGTTGGCCGAGCAGTAGTGTTGATGTGGGATACGTGAGAAAAAAGACCATAGTGAGGAAGATGAAACAGGCATGGGTAATTGTCATTAAGAAAATCAAGCGATTTAACAACTTGCACAGACTTATCGATGACGATGTCATCAAATATTTTCCTAGAAACGATATAGCAAGCATAAATAAAAATATCATTATATAATTTTTCAATTTATCTTGACTTACTTTGTATATAGCGGTAGAAGCGGAAAGTCATATTTACAAATATCAGGAAATCGTGCGATAATACTTGAGTGATTACAGCGGATGAGAAATATACCAATGCTAGACTGACATATATAATGGCAATAATTTTTGTTGCAAATGTTCCGTGGAAAAATATTTTTACAATAATTGGGAATATAGATACGATCCACATCATTGCCATGTAAGCATTTCTGTTTAATCTTTTCTTTAATTTTGAGTCGGTTGAAATTAAAAATGTGTAAGCGTTGGAGTCGAAGACAAGTGGAAATGAACCTAACTTATTGCCGATGAACATAAACTTAGAGATCAACCGGTAGAAGCGGTTGCTTAGCATTTTACATGGGATTGTTATAGCAGTTGAATGAAATAACAATTCCGATTCGGAATTTCCGAAGGCTACCCATAGGTAAATTGTAGTTGGGGAAACTGATACCTTCTTCGATTTGCGTGGGTTGCAGTGTGAGCTACTTGTATTGCCTACACTCACTTTTATCGCTTTCAGTTTCGGTTTTTCCATCGCATTTGTTTAACGGATTTTTTATAGTTACAAGTTTCCGGATAACAACTAGCTAGCAAATCCATTTGCTTCGGCAATAATAAATATATGCTATTTTTATATGCATGATATTAGTATAAGGGGTCACTTAAAATTGAACAAATTATTACAGTTTCAAAATAAAAAAACTAATAATAAAGTTGGGTCTCTATATGTATGAAACCAAAATTGTTGACATTTTAACCACATACATACATACATTCATTTAATATCGTTATCTAAATTATACGCTCGCATTAAAAGATTCCCGGTTGCTGGAAATGATAACAATTTAAGCTAGTACAATGGTTAATTGCCTTAGTATTGCAGAGGAAAGTTTTTTGTAAGAAATCACTCATCCTTTTCATGTACATTAAATTACTGTTGCTTACATGTAGTCATGATGTGATCTTTACTTTTGTAACCTTCAATCATTCGCAAGAAGTAATAATGGCAAGGCAACTAACAAGAATGTAAGACTGTCAATTCAAGACCCACTGTTTCTTTCAACGTAATGTAAAGTTTGAAAGACGGTTGACCTTTTCTCATAGTCAATCGATTTTCACTGGGCTAGAGACGCAATTTGTTGTTGTTAGCTCATCTATGCTTGATTGGATCACGCACACGCTCTTAATTAGTAGAATTTAATGGAACGTTCTTGATAGATATGGCATGACATTAAAAATGAGAGATATAATGTTTCCATACGGACAAAATTTATACCTATATATTTGTGAATATGTATGTGTATATTATACGGTTTAAAAATGGTGATGCCAAAATCCGAAAGCTCGCTGCAATATTCTATATGAATCCGTGGTCATTGTAAGAAGTCGATGTGTTCCACGATAGACTAGTAATTATTACTATACAAATAAATAATAGCTGCATATCGTACTAAATTCGTATTAAAATGCCGGAATAGTTACTTCATTTTAACGACAACTAACAACTGCATCTCCAACTTATAATTCCACACTCATATTCAGGTGACTCAACTTTGCAGCGAAAATTATATTTGGCTGCTTAGATATTTAATTAAATTGATACCTATGTACATACGTAATTATACCTACCTAATCTATAAAAAATAATCCAATCTAAAATTCGAAGAACAATCTGATATTCATATCCAATGTACTAATGTTATACGTAGGATCACGAAATGGAATATATTTGATATTGAGATTAGACACCCGACGCCAAGCATATATTACAGACATACTAGTCGCAAATTCCACATATATAAACAGCACTGCTAGCAAAGCTACACAGTAACCAAAAAAGTTTTATATATCTTCCTTTGACATTTGCTACAAGTACACGTATTCAAAATGGAATTTCAAAAAATCTTCTATTTTGCTCTCGCTATTGAGATCTCTACAGCAGAACAATTGCCAAATTTTCGTTTATATCTCTCTCCAGGATTAGATAAATTCAAAAATTGCGCTGTGGAAGTTATTCATAATATTTACAGCGTCTACGAATTGGTCAACGGTACTCCGGTTTATGTCAACACTGCCTATGATTTTGCACCAGTGACCTATCCTATACAAGTTTCGTCTTACCATTATGCACTTGATAACTTGGGAATGTATATAAGGAACAACGCATATAGATTAAGACTGGTTCAGGACAAAAGCAATCATAGTTTCAACGGATCTAATCATCACAGACAAAACTGTCTTATGTTTGCTTACATCACTCCACTATTTGGAATATCATGGACGGTTAACTCCAAATTCATACAAGCAGTTAGAACAAGAAAACCGCCTTACGAGGAACAAACAGACATATTGCAACAAATATTTCCGGATCATCTTACGGAAAAAGTTAGCACAAATTTGAGTGAATTTAAACTGATTACCAGGCCTATTTACTTTATACACTTGCAATTCGAAAATCAGATACAATCTAGTCCTGTCAACAGAGACAACTTGTTCTTTTCTGTGGATGCCGTCTTTGCGATCAATGCAGTGTCCCTTATTCAGCCCCACAAGATTATAATACCGTTAGAGTATGGAGGACTGATTGGAATGAATGAATTCGCAATACATGTAACGACCGATAAATTCTTTCTGGTTGAGATTGACGACAGCCTCCATAGTCTTGAGGAGCAAACTTTGAAATCCTGCCCCAAATTTCGCTCAGCAATGGAAACTATTTTTTTAGGTAAAGAGAGAGATTTTAATGAAATCCTGAAACTTCATAGGAGTAATGGGTTGGAATGTGTTGACAGAATCGGGGACAGTTTGATTAAGCTAACAGTTCTGGAATTTTCAAATGACTTATTTGAATATATTACATACGCAGGATCTCAAAGTCAGCAAATTTCTGTATCACACGTGGTTTCTACCAGCTTGAACTTAAATAAGAAATTGAACTCAAAGGATGTGCATCTTCAGAGAAAAGCGTTATCGTTTATATTTCCAAATATTACGTTCATATCTGTGAGTCTAGGACAAACTTGGCTTCCCTTAATCCCAACTGTGCAGTTTCTTTTAGCACCAGAGAAATTTACCCCAGCACCGTTTGTGAGCCCGTATAACATTTATTTTACATCTTGCGCAAAAGAAAAAGAAACAACGGTTGTTAATTTTTATACCATGGTATCGGCTTTTGATATGACATTATGGATCTTGCTGATTTGTTTTGCTCTCGCAACAGGAATAATTGTTCAACTTGGTAGCTATTTTTCACTGCTTTATATACGTAATAATACAGACATTTTTACGAGACTAACATTTGTTTATAATATATTGTTAGTGCAAAGCACGAAAGTGGTGGAACATTTCAAATGGGCAACTGTGCCTTGGCTGCTAGTCGGAATAGTATTTACGTACGGATATCAAGGTGATAACATTCAAGAATTCACAAAACCACCGGTATTGAACCCATTGCTAACCTTTTCAGAAATTTTAAAGGCTAAATATACCCTATATCATTCTAATGTTCAACCTGAGATTCAAAAACTGTTCATGTCATTGTATTGGAACGGACGAACGGATTTGAATTTTACAAAACAGGAACAATTTTTAATGGGGAATAGCTTAATGTTAATGGGATCCTACTGGAATAGTCATTCATCTGCCACATTTGGTGATTTTGGAAAGAGTCCTCAGTATTTTGAAAGAAAACAGGAAATGGAACGACTGCTCGTTAACCCTAATAACCACAAGGAATTAACATATATGGCAAACGAAAGCTATTTTGTCAGAAAGCTAGAGCAGTGTAACAGAGTGGCTTACTTAAATGCAAAAGACGAAGTAGCAAACATGTACATACACATGCTAGGAAAATCTAACCTAAATCCCACCTATATCCACATGAGTAACGAAGCTTACGAAAAATTATCAGTTTATCCAATAATCAAATATTTCCAACCTTGGGCAAGGCCAAGTATGACAAGATGGTTAAAACTATTTGAATGTGGAGTCCAACACTTTTGGGAAAAAATGCTGAATTATAAAACCGAATTAAGAACAACCACAGCCAAGGTTAAAGCAGTCGCAAGATATAATCCAAATAAGCATTTGAGAAGAGTTATGCTCCGAGGAAATATTCAATTTACCTTTTATTTTATACTAAGTGTTTATGCTTTAATAATTGCGGTTTTCTGTAGTTATGAAATGCGAACTATCTACATGAAATTGTTTCCAGTCAAGCTTCTCCTTACTCATGCAAGAAGGATGTTGAAATGGCTTCAGATCATAATTTTCGAAAACGGTGCTGCATTACTTAGACAAATTAGTGAGGCTGAAAAAATAAGATACATTTTTAATAAAAATGCTGTCTTAAGATATTAAGGCCTAAAATAATGTTTTCACAGTATTAACTACTTAATAATTGATAATAAAATAAAACGACTTATTAAACAACTAAATTTCAAACATGTTATAGCACATTTCAATATCAAAAACGTTTTCAAATTTTCTTTTATAACTAATGTAGAGTATAATAGAATAGTTTCTTGTCCGTGATATACCTTCAATACAAAGCGAATTATTCTCAAAACATCATGACTTGAGGCATCATGTAAGTAGGTTGTCAGAAATAACGCACTCATGCTACTCGTTCTGCACTCTGAGAACATTTACATTAAATTATTTTTTGAAACTGGCTGTTTAAATCTATGAGGTAATCCCAGTTAGAGTTATGATATACAATGCTCTATTTAAATTTCTGCACAAATGCAGACCAATATGATTATGACTTGCTGCAAAAATCGTACCAGATTGAATAATTCAGAGTATATATTAGGGTTTTAATTTGTACAAAAATGATTGTCTGATACTTCAAAATGACTGGTTGGAAAGTTGTGTAATGCGTATTTGCGAAGAACTGGAACTTAACGCTTCCCTCCGAATCATTAATGAATTAATCATATAGGGTACGCATTTCGGTTTGGTTTCAATGGTTTTAGTTATTCATGGAAATTTGTATGACAGCTGACAGTTAAATTGCTACATTACATTACAAAAAATGAGTTTTAAAACGAATTGTTAGTCTGATTTAAACAAAAATAATAGCGGCTTCTAAGTATTTCAACGGTTGTGATTTCGTGAAATCATAGGCATAAACATTTAATATGACAAATAGTGCTGTTAGCACACAAATTAATATAAGTTACCTAAAATTTGATTATGTAACCGTACATAATCGTAGGGCTGAGGCTTGAGCTGTGTTGCTAATAATTGCTTTCGGTGAAGAGAGCCGACATTTAATTTAAATTTAAGCTTATATAGCACATTTAATTAAGGCAACCAATTCGATATATAATCATTTTGTTATGTGCTTACATATCGATACAACTTCAATTATGGAGATAACTTATATGTACGTACGTGTTGTTTATATGTTTGCATAAATAAGGCAGCCTCCTATATTGAACGCATTTCTCAAAGGCTATTAAATTTTGACATTCTCAGTTTGTGCTGTCGTGTTAGAACAAATCTACTAAAATGCTTCTCACTTCAAACCTGATATACGATATTCAGCGAATATTTCGCTTGGTACAAGGCTGGAATATACTTCTACTTCAATATCCGTACAAACTACGCCGTCGTCCTGACAAATCTAAAAATTGGATATTCTCTGTTTGCGGAAAGTATCCAGAGTGTCATTGGAACTACTTTGTAATAATTTTGATGCTCTCCATAATTCTTGGTATTTGTCGGGTAATTTTAGACTCTAAGCCTATATTTGGGAAGAGCACCATTTTATTTTTTGTCTATTTTGGACTAACATTTCTGGCAACTAGTTACCTTCACTCAAGGATTTGTGATGATTTTGTTGAATTTATGAATCGGTTAATAAGATTCGAATTGCACAATTTGAAAAGTGACTACGTAATGAGGGAAAAAAGTTACTGGAAAAGTGATACGACTCGAATAGTTGTGTCGCTAATAGCTAACTTATATTCTATGGGTCTTTTCCTGAATGCCATAATATACTCTTTATCTTGCGCATTTTTGCCAAACATTGCTTGGAATATTGTGCCAAGATATATTTTGAACTACATTTTCTGTAGAAGCGGTATAGGTGTGTTCATGACATTTTTACTAGCATGCAAACAAGTCGGGTTGTTTGTTTACCTATACACAACAATAAAAATATACACAAATTGTGCAACAATAAATGTAATGGTGAATTTGCTGGTTCCAACTTTTTGTCTTAGTGCAAATCTAAAACAGTTAAAAAGGTATGTATTTGTGCCCTGTTTTACTTGGCATATTCTTGTTTGCAATATCATAATTTGTTTTTGCATATTATTTACAGAAATCTAAAATCAACAAAATCTTTTGGAGACATTCTCAAAATTGGAAAGGCATATCGCCAACTCCAACTACTATGTTTTTCCTACAACCAAGTTCATAGGTTTTCTATCGTACCTTTTGTGATTCTTGGGGGCATAGTCAGCTTTTCTGTCCCCAGTTTTATCCTCTTATCCAGAAACAGTGAACTTAATTTTGGTGCGATGATAATATTTCCAAATTTAATCTTTTCCGGGCTTACTATCACCATTGTGTCGTTTCACTTTGCTGCAACGCTACATACATCGAGTAAACAACTCTTGGTCTCATTTAAATACTACATTGTTAATGCAAACAACTGTGGTCCTTTGTCATGCTCAGGGAAAAACGAAAGTAAAATGAATGTATGCAAATATTTGAGGTCACTGGGTCCACTGAGGATACGATTCTTGCATTCAAACTTCTTTGACAGCTTAACACCTCTTATCTTTTTCCGTTTTTCTGTTCGATTAGTTTTATGGCTGACGTTGGTGGACAGAAGATCATAAGAGGGGACGATATGTTAACAAACGGAACCTCTTAAGCATAAGTTATAAATATGAGAATGGAAAAGCATAAATTAATTGATGTAAAAAATATGCTTATAAAGTTTAAAATATTTTTGGTTTAATATAAACTGTGTACGTGTTATCGCATAAAGTGCTAAAGGTTTCAAGTAATTAGTAGGTGGTCCGAAATATAATTAAGTAATTTTCAAATAAATTTACAAAACTGTCCAACCTGATTTGAACTGTTTGATTTGTGCTTATTTTGCTAACCGTTATTGTGCTTCAGATTTTCATTTGGATTGTACTGACTAGGACAACCGTCGTAACAGCAAAACCGGACTGAAAGTTATGTGAAAATACTAATTTTTACATGTGGAATTCAATTCTGAACTCAATAAACCCGAACGGTCATATGTATACAAATTATTCATGAGTCGATGGTTTCGTCAATTTTTATGATATTTACCAGGGAAGTGATAGCTTCTTCACTTTTCAGAAACTCACTAAGATGACGAAAGGATGGTCATCTACCCAGTCAACGTAAAGAATATAATGGGAAATTAAAATTATTAATAAAGGAGCATCATCTTCATATTTTGGTATAGTATTTTGTGTTGTACATAAAATATGAATTGGTGAAAAAATTAAGAGTCCTTTGGGGCCGTTCGCCAGGCGAAAAAGTCGACTCATGAAAATTTTTTATTCATGTGCATATTTGGGTTGTTTTCAGTTCAAAATTGAGTTCTCCATATAAACATTAGTATTTACACATTACCTTAATTCCGGTTTAGCTGTAACCATTGTTGTCCTTGTCAGTGACGAAAAATAATCAACCAAAGACATGTCCTGGCAGCTTTGGATAACATCAAATTTAAATCTAACATAATTGTAAGTTGTATATGTCATTCAAAGCCTCCTACAAGTGTTATTAATAAACCACCTACATTAATAGGACGTTAAATATTCTGAATGGAAACAATTCTTGACTAATTAACATTTACTAAATATATTACCACGTCTGTATTATTTAATTATGTACATGAGCGTCATTTTACTGTTTATACAAAGGTGTTTTCATAAAGTTTGAGTTAGTTTGTTTTAGTATCATTTCAACATGATGTAACATAGACCAATCTAATTGTCAATATAACAACCCCTTAGGTCTAAGCAATTAATCCAATTACTTACGACTGATAATTGCCACAGTGCATTCAGGGACGTCCCTTGAGGAGTTTGGTGTAACCCATCAAGTCATGCTTTTCACCTCAGTATTATAATTATCAGCCATTCTACGCTTACAGTTTTGTACAATAAATCGGTTAGGACAAATCCGATTCAAAATGTGAAAACAAGTAGTAAATCCTCCTAATAACGTTTAACCAGATAACCTTCCTTGTATCAAAAGATGTGCTAATTTTCGGATGAACAAGTGGATGATTTCGAACAAACCAAACCGTTGTGGCATATAGTAAGTTATTCTCACCAAATCGTTGTTATGAAACATTTGTATCATAATCATAATTGGAGATTATCTAATCGAAGCTCATTTGGTTTCAGCAGAAATATATTACATAGTGAAATTTACTTTTCTTGAGTTACCTTACCTAGCTCTAATGCCAGTAGATAAACGTGGGAAGACCGGAGTGGATTTCTTCTTTGGTTTGTATGCTGACGATTCTATGAGTACAACATGCAATTGATATAAATGCAAAGCAAAAATCGATGCTATAAGTCATCTAGATTTCTTTAGAAGCCTCTACGTACGCCACCAATTTTAACACACGTATTTCACACTAAAGTTGACAGAATTATCAAGGAAATTAGAACACGGAATTTATGTTATAGTGAACCCTTTAAATATATTCATTTTACTTCATGAAAAAATTGTTTGCTGCATGTATTTAAGACATCCGGGAAAGTGTATAATCGCACCCTGGCATTAATTCGTACTTTGCAGTTTCTTAGGGTTGTATAAACTAAGTTAAATATTTCACTTCTCAATCATTCCCTTTCCTTCTTACTACTTTTATTGTATAAATCTCACAAAAATTTTTAATAGAAGGAAACAAAATGTTACCGGAATTGCGCCGTAGTCTTGCCTTAAGCTTGAAAATAGCCCTGATTTTAGGAAGTTTGTCCATCCATTGGAATGATAGCGTAGGCATCGTCTGCCTTTCACCAAATTACAAGAAAACTTACAAACTCCTCCAATCAAAATGTCTGTTTCATGGTTATTCTAGTATTAATGCTTGCTTGTCAGGGTATACACTATTTTAAAGGCTATCAAGTCGTCCCTGATAAAAACAGTGTTTTAATTGAAATGATCGTCCACGGAATCGGGATAATAACCATGTGTTCCACAGCTCTTTACATACGCGTGTGTAAAGAAACGGCGACATTGCTCTGCCAATATATAAACGGAATATTAAATTTTCATCACGATCTGACGACTTCACTATCAAATGATGGCAAAATGACAAAGTCGGTTATACTAAAACTAGGCTTTGCAAACTTTGCCTATGCTGCCGCAGGCATTGTACCGGTTGTGTGTGTTTACTTTCTGCATTAGATGAATCCATGTAAGCCATCGTTGGTGGGATATTGGGTGCTCCCACAATGTTACTTTCTCTTTGAAGAATCTTCGCAAGCATTTTGTGGCATCATCAAAATCCTCGTGCTGGTTTGCAATCATTGGATGTGGGCATTTTCTTGTAATGGTTTAGTGCTCATAGCTACAGGTGTTTTGGTTTTGTGCACTGCAACTCCAAAGAATTATCTAAAATGGTACAGATTGCTTAAATATTCAAGTAACTAAATATTGCAAACATTGATTATTTGATTGCACTGATAATATTTCAGGTATGATAAAAATAGTTCAATTGGAAGATTATCTGTAGGAGAAATGTCGTACAAGTGGAGGACGCTACAGCTGCTTGGAATAGTACTAAACGATATCCAGAAAAGCCAATTGATTATAATAATAATTTTGTGTGGTATACCACTTTATGCATTCTCATTGACTGCCTTAGTTAAACTTCCGATCACTTGGGATACATTTATTGGCTTTGCCTTTGCACTGTTTGTCTTAACAACCATGAATTTATTTTTTATTATTCTGGTAGGTAGAATGGCAGACATTTTTACGCAATCTGAGCTATGTTTTGGTAGGCTAAAGTGCTCACTGAGAACCGATAAACAATTATGTAGAGAGGAAAAATGGAAGCGAAAATTTTACCGGAGTTGTCAGCCTCTAATGATTCGATTCGTATCCGTGAATTTTATTGACAAATTGACACCGTTGAACTGCATTGGTTTTGCCAATGATCTCACAGTAAATATGCTGCTTATGGGCCAATAAAATATTTTGCTCAACAATGGTATTACATAAGTATTCACATATTTAATTACTGCACTTGAATTTTTCAATGTTTTACATGCAACTAGAAATTAATTTTTTTTGAAAATTTCTCGTACTATCTTGCATTTATGTTTTTTCAGGCAACCCGAAATATTACACGATTTCGATTCCGTATTTATATATCAAACAGAAACGAAAAAAATATAATATGCTACTATCTTAGGTAACATTGTAATGTGGTCCAGTTTGAACGCCGAGTTGAGACGCAGTTGCCCATGCGTTAGCACTGAGAATATTTATTGTATCTCCTTGCTGCTTGGATGCTTTTTTCTTGTTCTTTTTTCCAGTCGTTGTCTTTGTCCCCTATTAAATTAAATTCCAATTTTTCGTAATTTGAACCCAGAATGTGTCATACAGAAAAAAACATCAGACTTATTGAAATTAATAAAGAAAATGGTTACCGATATGAAATTCATGGCCAAGAGTACACAAATAATGAATAGGATCAAAACTAACCTCATTTTGGGCAAAAGGAATTTGTAAATTTATTTCCTGCTGATTTGCTTACTTTATCAAACGGAGATTTTTTACTGCTTCTGTCGGGAATTGCGTTTTTAATTTTAATTCAAATCGGAGGGAAATGTTAAAATCGGTTCATTATTATTTTTTATTATCCAATCGAAAAATGCAGACAATAGGTAAGTTAGCATTCATTTTTGTTATATTGTGCAGTAAAGTTAAATAAATGTTAGAGGTTATAAAATTTGTAATGTAAATTGTAAGGACAAAGTCATAAAATTGGTATTGTTTTATTTCTTAAAACAATGATTTATTAAATTCTTGATTTCTCTTTGAATATTCAATTCAGACATGGTTGTAGATACATATAACCAACCGGTTAGTCTAGGTTTGGTCGTGGTTTTTAATATTTAGCTCGGCTTTGTTTACCGCGGCCCTATTATCTTTTTTGGTAATATATGAATAAAATTTACATGAATTTACAACATAAACGGATTTCAAATGAACTAAATTTCGTGATGTTGCACTGGGAGCCATAGACTCAGAAAATGCTATTAATTGTTGTTAACGCCAATTTTATTAGCTAATCATGCTTATGACAAAATTCATATCTGTCTATCGTAATCATGCCTATTTTCTCTCTTTGCAAAACAAATTTTTATTATGATAAAATTGAGGGCATTGATTTAATGATGAGAAGTTGCTCTCAAAAGATCCATTGTTATACATCGACTAATTGATAAATTCATTGGAAAATGAAAGTTACTGAAAACTATGACCTGAATATTTTCTGGTTGGTTTAATGAACCGGCAGCATTAAAGTATGTAAAATTAATTTCATAATAAACACTTCAAAGGCTAAAGCATTTTAATATCAGAAGACAAATTTTATTACACATAAAAATTGGCTAAATACGTGAACGGCTTAGGAAATATGGCATACTCTACATTTACTATTGTATTATCTTTAATTATATTTCAAACTAACGCCGTATTGAGATGGAGTAGTAAAATCCCAGCATTTGACAATTTAACTCATAGAGAATATAAAAATGGTAAGAAAGTTCGAAAGAATTTGAAAGCATTAGATTATTAGTAAACCTGCACTAATATAATAAGTTATTTCACAGGAGGTATGGGCAGAAATTCTGAGTGCATAGAAGGAACAAACTCACCGAAAAGTCATGCAGCCTGTGCTACCAATCCGATTAAATGCTGTAACGGTAAGCCACCTGAGTATCAAGGACGACATCTTTCGCGAATAGTCCGAGACGTAAGGCAGCAAATTCTGTGCACGTCAAGTGGATTTTTTGGACTTCCTGATCCAACGAAATATTATCTATGCGTTTTCAAGAACGGCCGATGGAATTATTATACTTATGATTGCACGCCAGGTTCTTGCTTTCAGTTTAATAATCAGAGCTGTATTTATGGATCATGTGGAAAGCCCCAAATTACTCCAGCTCCACCCAAACCGCCACCTTCTGTCACGCCACCACCTGGCATTAATCCAAATGTTATTTGTAAGTCAGACGGATTATATCCATATCCAAGTGATCCAACAAAATATATTCAATGTGTTGGGATTGGGGGTAAGTGGCACGTATCCACGCACACATGTGGACCTGGTAAATGCTTCAAGCTTCCTGAAAGGCTATGTGTGAACGGAGAATGCTCAGCTAAACCCAAACCGACTCCTTCAAAACCTCCGCCTGTAATACCACCACCTGGCATTAATCCAAACGTTGTGTGTAAGTCGAAGGGAAATAACCCTTATCCAAATGAGCCAACAAAATATATTCAATGTGTTGAGATTGGGGGTGTGTGGCACGCATATCCACACACTTGTCCACCAGGTAAATGCTTCAATCTTGCTTCTAAACTCTGTGACGATAAAGCCTGTGCAGCTAAACCGACGACGACAACAAGAAAGCCAACAATATGGACTAGCCATAAGCCGACAATCACTAAGCCGAAACCACTAACCACGACAACGAAACGGCCCACTACAACAACAAAGCCTACTGAACCACCAAAGCCTTGCTTTCCTATTCAAAATAAACAATATTTTGGAGACATGATTTTGGAAAGAGAAGGACTGACTGGACGAGTAACTCCATACGATCCAGCAGACTGCAGATTGTAAGTTTAAGGGATATAGTAATATATTGAAACTTGTTAAGTTAATGGAAATATCAAAAGGTTTATCTTGAATTGCAGAGATCCTTTTCATGAATGTTGTATTTTGACCTCGACGATGAGACCAACATCAAACCCGCCTACCACTTCAACACAGAAACCGACAACAACAAAGCAAAATTGTGTGATAGCGAGAAGGCTGTTTGGTCAATTTGGTGGTGCTGTAATGCAAACGGCATTTGGTTCCGATTGTCCCAGGTAACGCAAACCATTTTAAACCAACTTTATTTGTATACAGGGTGAATAATATATTTCATAATGTACAATAGTTCAACAATAACACCAACCACAATAAGGCCGATAAGCAGGCCAACGCCAGAGTCCCCTTCAACTACACCTTACCCACATACACCTCGGACACCATGTCCCGGAAAAACTGGAATGCCATCTACCCCGATAATAAGTACGCCGCCAACTAAACGACCAATTACTACTACTCCAAGAGCAACCGCTCCTACTAGACCACATACGACTCCATGTGATCCCAACGCCAATCGTAGAAGAGGACAAAACCATAATTATCAGGAAGACCCGTGCAAGTAAGTTCAGTAGACTATGAATAAACTGAGAATATTTTAATATTGCTATGGTTAAAAATTATTTGACCGATTTTTTGCAAATTGTAGGACAACTCCACGGATTCCAACTACACATGGCAAGCCGCTAACAACTCGTCCTCCACATAGTACTCCGCCGTCAAATCATTCCACTCCAAAACCAAGTCCATCAACTCCTCCACCAACTTCATCTACTACCGCAACAACTAGGATCACAACCACAGACCTGCCCCCAACTGAATCTCCAGCGACGACCACTTTGGCACCGTGTATTATCCAAAAGGCGCTGAACCATAACCAAAAGAAAGGATATCCAAGCAAAAATGCTTTATATGGAAGACAGTCTCGTGACCCAATTATTGTAACGCCGGAATTTTGTAAAAATCATCCAAATCACAGATGTTGCCAGGACCAACATATGATCACAACTACAACCACAACAAGTCGACCAACACTTTTTCCGACTGATCCTTCTAGGCCAACACCTACGACAACCATCGGTACGGACAAAGAATCAACGTTATCTCCAGAGTTACCATTAAATTGTTCTAAATATCACCTACATCCTTTGCAGTGTGAAAATCACACTAGATGCGTGTATGACTGTGAACAGAAATTGTGTTTTGAATGCAAAGATTTCACTGGTTGTGAGATGGATTGTGAAAAGAAGATATGTAAAAACAAATCCACTTCAACTGTTGGAAAATGCAATTCGAAGTGTTTTGGGAATTGTCCATGTTCAACGCCAGGATGCGCTCTGAACACATTTAGTGACAAATGTGAGGGATATAGTAATCTTTGTAAAAGACACCAAACTGACATGTTTAAAAATGAATGCAGACGTGGACTGCCGACCGGTCATCTGAAACCCGGACACAAGGATCAGGTCTTTCCATCATTGCATTACATTTATAGCGGCGGTCTTTGTAACAACCACCTAAGATCAAATAATGGTAATTGTGAAATCGAGAAGACAATAGCAGCTGTAAATTGTGGTTTTAATGAAACTGAGAAAACCAAAGATCAGTTCGGATTTATTTACACCTGGGACGATGATTTTCCAGTTAGTGACCCCCAAGGAATCAAGAGAGCTGACAAAACAAAATTAGTTAGAGCCTCCGCAGGTGGGGAAACAGGTCCAAAGCGGATATATGGGGTTTCAATCTGGGGAGATTATAACAAAAAGGGGGAACCACATATTGGTAGAAGGATAGGAATTACGTACCTAATCCCACTTAGCGAAGACGGAATGTATGAACTAATTCTGAAAATGATTGACAACCTCTACAACGAGATTGATAAACGAGTAAGTTGCATTGAAAATATAAACAGTTAATCTCAGAAATCATCCGTGATCCTTTTTAATGTACTAAGTTTGGTTTTCAGGGGTTTGACGTTTACTTCAACGGCATATTATTATTGACAGAAATGGATATCGTTTTACATAGTGGAGGCCAACATTTCTGCTCAGACTGGATTCTTAATTTTAAAATAGAGGATGGTGGACAAACACTAGTCATGCGAGGCTACAAAAAGAGCACAATTCAAAATGGAATGATAGAATTGGGCTTTTCTTACGGACATTGTACTGAGAAAGATGAGGATTTTCATTTGGCTGGTTGGGCAGTAAACAAATTCAAGGACACGGGTTATCGAGGGAGAACATTTACGCTTGGAAACGTTGAGCATGATGAATGTATTCCACATAAATCAAACGCATGCGGCTGTCGTGAAGCTGGATGTCAATTTAATTTAATGACTGAAGATTGCAATGCTTTAATTGGTACAACAAATTTCAAATAATTTATTTATTTTCTTACGTAGAACCAATTTTCTACCTTTTTCCTTTCACATGTTTAGGTTGTCCACGACATAGTTTCAAATGGGGAGAGTGCAGTAGAGCCAACGCCTTCTATTCAACGAACGGAATGCTGTGCAAAAATCATCTCGACAAAGGGAATTGTGAAATAGGAGAAACCATTCTCGGAGTAAATTTCAATGCGGCTGATCACGTGGATAAAGACGGGATTGAGTACAGTGCTGACGGAGATATCAAATATATGGATAAGCCTCAAGTTCGCCAATCGGCAGTTTCCGATGACTGCCGTGGAGATTTTCCAGAAGAAGACAGTCCATTGTACTGTCGATATATTTATGCCGTACTTAACCACGGTGTAACACACCAAAGCTGTCTAGAGTATAACTTTGAATTAAGCCAAAATGGATTGTACGAATTAAATATTAAAATGGGAGAATTCCAAAGAGATACCTCAGGTGACGCAGGATTCTCTATTCGGTTGAATGACAAGTTGATAATAGATAATTTAGATTTATTAACAATATCCGAGAAAAATCATCCAATCACCATCATATTTCAATTTGAAGTGCAGCAAGACGGCAACATTATTGTTATGAGAGGACAACGACTTTTCCGCGTATTCCGATATATTCAACTTCAGTTTTGTCATGGAACCTGTCTTACCAGGCACATGGGTTATACAATCAGTGCATTTTCAGTAAATAGATTCGCAGGTAGCGTTTGAATTGTATCAATATATTTGACCAAGCTGCATGTTTGTGATGTGAAGTGACAAACGAATTATCGTAAGCATGAACTGAATGTAGTGTGTTTTGAATTTTTAATGTATTTTTTTCTTTGAATAACAAATGAAATTGTATGTAACAACTAATCAAATTTTGTTTCCATACTACTTAATTCTTACATCTATGTATATATACATTTTATGTTCTTTTCTTATTTCGATGGACTATTTTGTAAAACAAATTGTCTGTGTATGGTATTATTTGAACAATAACAAAATTAATTTATTGACATAAATCTGGCTGTTAAGACATAGTACCAATTAAAAGGTATTTTTAAAATAACAGCAAGGGAAAATATATTTCAGACATTATTATTAGCCTTCACAAATCCGTTGCCGATTATGTCAATATTGTATGTAAACTTGCCAGGTTTTATTTTTATGCAGGGTAATTACCACCAAACACTACAGTAGGTATAACAGAGCTCTAAATTATCTATCAGATATAAAGAATTCACCGGCTGACGTATTCTTAGTAATTGCATTACTTCCATTTTTGTTTTTATGCTCTGACCAAATATAGTGTTTGTTTTAAAGTTCAGGGCTATCTATTACGAAAAGATCAAATCGAATAACATGCTTCTACCATAATTATTTCCAATGGTATATAACCAGGCAATACCATTTTTAAACAAATATTGCGCAGTGGGATATCGCAATGCTACCCTGACAATAAACAAATTAAACCCTGGAATCTTTTGAGCCATGTAACAAAAAAAGTGATATGACAGAATGACTCGTGGACACGAAACCTTTATAAAATATTCAGCTGATTACCAAAATAGTTGGTTTGATGATTAAACAGGTGTGCGCATTTTGTTGGTGGTAGGGAATAGACGTAAAATTGTTGTCTGGTTTTCTTCACATTTTGAAGCTTTAGAAAGCAGAACGCATTATTCACTCATTTGGCAGCATATTGCGTAATGAAATATTTAGCAATGAACATTGAACAATCTTATGACGACAATTAAAACTGTTTGGTTGGCAACAAACTAGGAAGTTGTGCGTCATTCGTTCATCACACACTTACCTTAATACGTAGAACACAAGCTTTCGCATTATTTTTTTCAAAATGACAATTCCATTTGCTCTTATATTAGAGATTGATCGATGTTTCCGATTGATACAGAAACTTAATTTAGTACCCTTTCAAAGTCCATATACTATAAAGGTAAATAGAAATCAGGATAAACTTGCGATACAATTTTTCCCCAATCCAAAATTTTTTCCGAGGCATTGGAAATTTCATTGTGGAATTTTGGTTTTAACGTTTATTCTTTGCGCTGGTAAAGCAAAGTTTGAATCGGGATCCAGATACAAAAGCTTAACGGAAGTATTTGTTGGTGGTTCTTCATTAATATTTGCCATATTCGTAATCCTCATGAGGATGAAAGGGAGAGAATTTGTTGCATTTCTAAATTCTCTTGAATCCAGTTATTCCAAAGGAAATCTAGACCCAATATCATTAACAGAAAAACGCAGCAATGGTATGGCAGACAGTTTTGTGATTTACGTAACCAGATTGTTTTCCATTGCCTCATTCCACTTTAGTTGGATGTTTGCTTCGTCCTGTTTTGTGTTTCCTGAAGTGCCATGGAATATTTTGCCATCCGTCATTTCGACTTACCGACTACCAGCGCATTTTTCAACAAAATACCAAATTTGTGTAAAAATTTGCCAAAGATTATTTATACTTGTTTATGTATTCGTTGACCTGAAAATAGTTTCTAATTACGTGATTCTCAACATGCTTGTTCATCTCTTCATCCCAACCTACTGTTTAACTGCTGCAGTTAAAACGTTTCGGCAATTGTGCTTCAAAGTTAATAGCCCAAACCATATGGAGAATTTAATTACAGAATATCGGAAATTGCAAATTCTCTGTAGAATGTATAACAATATTCATAGAGCAACATTTATGCCAGTGTATATTTATACGGGAATATTTGGCTTTTGTTTTTGCGCGTATATTTTATTGAGCCACTCATCAAGCTTAAATTTTACCGGAATTGCAGTCTTTTCGGATGGACTGTTAATATCTTCCATTATAATGCTTGTCTGTTTTCATTATGCCTCACGGTTGTTTCTTGTGAGCAAGCGAACCCTGGGAAAAATGCAAAAGGTTATTGCAGCTTTAATAAGTGGCACGCAGGAAGGAAATCGGAAGTCGAAAAAACTGATAAGAAAAATGTTTTCTGGGCTCCGTCCGATGAAAATCATGTTTCTTCATGCTAACCATTTTGACAGAACGTCTCCACTGACATTTTTCAAGTTTGCTTCAACTCAAGCGTCAAAGCTAATTTTAATTAAAGATAAAAATTAATAAATACAGTTAAGATTGAGAAAAGCTTATTGCATTTTAATGGTTACGTTACGTACGTACGTATTGCAGCTAATGGTTACGTTAGGAAGCATTTTGTTTGGTTATTTTGTGAATTGCATTCGTGAAAACCTCACAAGTTCTTGGAGCAAACGTTCGGTAATAGAAAACGAGAAGTAGATGAAAAAGTGTGAAATTCATTAAAATTAAAATTAATTTGGCTGTCCAGTTGTGATAGGATGTGAATTAACTATTAATGTGTGATATAATACGGTAACGAATGCGTAACTCTACTTATTGTGATTAGCATGTTCCATTCGGTAGGTTTCATTTTGTCGATCGTTTCCCACTCCGATAATCCCGAGAACAAAGCTAAGATTTAAGCCGATAGAGATTAGCGTAAAAATGACGGCGGTGGTACTTCTTCCCATTAATTAGCGAGATCGTTTCATACTCCGACTATGGTCTATTTTATTACAATGCGGATTTCATCTGCATGAGCAGAACTGAAAAAGTTAAATAATTGCAGCTAGTTCTAGGTCTAACTACATATCGTTACCAAATAGGCAGATTGTGCTATATGCATTTTTGTCGGTTGGGATTTAACATTGCGTTTAAATGGCAAAACTCAACCGACAAAAATGCATATAGCACAATCTGCCTATTTGGTAACGATAT
>JAHZMV010005890.1:0-12194 GCA_027743765.1 Coecobrya sp. COE2
GTCAGAAAAACTTTGTAGCATTAAAAGTTAAAAAGAAGAATCCTGGGGTGCCAGGTAACATGTGAAGGTATTTTCTAGCATTCCGCCCGTGTTGAGCCATTTAACATGTGAAGGTATCTGACAGCAGTGTGCCTGTGTTGAGCCATGGCCATGGCAATGAACAAAGGTGTAGGGTTTCTGTACAAAAAACATGTGAGGAGACTCCTCAGTGAGGAGCCCAAGACGCAGTTACTCAGGCTGATCTTTTATATATTTGATGATCGCATAAAAGTATTGAGACAATGGTACATCAATCCATGAATGGTACGTGATTTAGTTGGTGAATGAATGAACACTGTTCATTGAACAGTTAAGCAGTAAGCCATTGTAGGTAATTCAGGTTGTTAATTTTATATTCTTAGAATCGACTTCATCCAGTATGCAAATTAGAGATATGAGATGAACAAAGTGGTTGCGATGACGGATGAAAATAAAGAAAAACATTGACAACAAAAATGGAACTAATAGTGTGAATTTATTATGAATTTTTAAAGCCAATTAATGATGATTTGCTGTTAGTAAAAAGGTGCGATGGTGGTATGTTTATCAGTAATCTGGTTTTAGGAACTTTGAAGGTTAAGGTAACAAGGCAGCAGGATTCAATCAGCAAGCTCCTTTCTTTTTCACTTTTAGACCTGCAAAAAAATCATAATTGAAATAAATACATATATAGCCATAAAAGTAATTTTCAAAATTCCACTTTTCAACCTATAATGACTTACTGGAATCATTTTGCTTCTTACAATTTAATCCACACTCGTTTGAATAGGTTTTACCTGTGAATAAACATATACTATAGAAAAGGCATTCCAATGAAAAACTGGAGAAATTTCTGAAGCAGAAATTATTTAATATATTTCTGGGTTTTACCGTCTGTTCCACAAACCGGGTCATACATTTGGGCGCACATGCAAGCACTCGTTTCTGAAACGGTCACAGCCAAAATTACGATTGTTGTGAATAAAATCAAAGATAAAATTCCTGGAAACTTCATGATGCCTTTGTAATATGAATTACGATTTAAAAGTATAAATGTTTCTAATAAAACCCACAATTTCAAGTTGCCTTTTACACTTTTATATTTAAAATGAGATTGATTGATGTGTATTCTAACAAAACATGCAAATTATTTTTATCCCTATTAAAAATAACTACCATCCTATATTAACCACTAAATTAACTCCAAACTTGTTGCATGTCTATTCAGCCCAAACACGTAAACGATCATTCTCATGTTCTACTTGACATATATTTGCGTGATTTAACTTATTTTACGAAACTTTCCCCAAAAAATAATGTTGCGCATGTCACAAATAATCTCCTTTAGCCTAACGATCACAAGCTGTGTGATTCGCAATTATCAATTTAATTTTGTATGGCAAAATATTGAAAACTATATCATGGTTCGTGGGTGGTAACATTATTTTTATTGTGACAGGGGCTGCTGAGCCTGGTTTGATGTCAATGGAGGTTGCTGTTGCATCCCATTTCCAACCGCTGTCTGTGACAATTGTTGTTGTTGTTCCCCCAGTGTAGAATAACTGGATACCTGTTGTTGAACACCGCCATATGTAGCATACTGAACAGTAGTTGTCGGTGGAACACTATTTCTTTTTTTGATGAAATACAAACAACCAATTGAGATTCCAAGAATAATGAGAAAGATTGGAATCCCTACCCCTAAAATTACACTCTGTTCAGAGTTGGTTCTTTCAATATCCTTATCAATACTTTCCAGAAATTCATCACGTTTTTTCTTCTCTTCATTTATCTGCCTTTGCAAGTCTTCTTCCGGATCCCTTCTACTCTTTGCATCCGCCTTACATTCAAAGACGTTTTCCTTGCTAAAATTATATCATATTTCCATTTTAAATGATTTTTACATTTTTATGGGCAAAATTTAATTAAATATAAATCACTCACGACGAACTGCACACGTCATCAGGACACTTGCTGCAATCTGTTCGACAGTCTGCCTTTTCCTTAGATGTGTCATATCTCAGATCGCAGTCTAGAGTGTACTTGTTACCTCCTCCACCTCGACTATATAGCAAAAATATGAAAGGTGACATGAAATTAAAGTAAAAAAAATTAAGAAAAAAATTAAAAGTCAAGACCACACATACTTTCTGTTACATTTATCCTTGCATGGTCCTTTGTACGTGACTTTTGCTAACGGCTCTTCCATAATTTTTGGTTCCTTTTTCGGGCAATGGAACACGTTTCCCGGTCTTTGTAAAATCAGAAACGAAATTTACAATTTATAATTATCATAAATAGTATGTATAATTAGTCATAATTGTTGGTACTTTACGAAACGCAAACGTGGGACCCGCAATTACCGCACTCGGTACTGCAATCCGTGCTGGAACTATACAAATCAGTATCGCAGTCAAGCGTGTAGGAGCCATCACTATTATATGGTCGACTAACGGAAAATAATTAACATTTGGGGAAAAGTGAAACAGGATTGTATGAATTTGTGATGTAATTAAAATGAGCGTTTTACTTGTTGTCACAAAGCTTCTTGCATTCCCCATCGAGCAGAATGTCTGGACAGTGATACTTGTTACTATTAAGCGAGAGTTACATGATGAGTCAATAGTTGCTCCTTTTAAATTTTATTAATTGAAATGCTTTTTTTTACTTACTTGTCATTGCACACATAAAAAGGACAGTCTTCGTTACAAACCTTCTGACATTCGTGTCTTTCAGTATCCTCGGAATATTTGTCACCACATTTGAAGGTAAAGTCACCCGATTGTGGCGACCCACGACTGGTGACATTTACATATACCCCCAAAAACATTTAAACATTTTAATCTTTGACAATAAAAATTTGTTGAGCTGTACATTTTCTTACGCCTTGTCACATTGGATTCTACACTTTTCATTGAAATTGTCGTGAGGACAGTGAAAGATGTGACCATCCTCGCAAATAAATGAAGGGCAGTCCCCACATTTATTTCGGCATATTTGTCTGTCGTTATATTTAGAACGTTTGTCACAGTCCAGAGCATGCTCTCCCCTTTGTCCTGCAACTCGACTGTATGAATTGATTTTGATCAGAAATTCGTCTCATGGAAAATTATATTTATTCTTTTAGAAAATAAATGCTTACTATTCATTGCAATGACCTATGCACTTTTTTGACAGGGCTTCTGCTGATGGGCAATGCCAATTATTGGCGCTGTGGTCGCTAATACTGATGTAAAAGGAGAGGAGAGTTAATTAAAATTACACAAATTATCTACTTATCAATTTTTCACAAAGAATTATTTCAAGAAAACCTACGTTTCATCACAAACTTCTGCGGGACATGACTCGCAAACTTCCCTGCAACGAGCTTGGTCACTGGGCGAACTGTAAGCGGAATTACAGTCAAATTTAAACGGTCCTGTGACACCAAACGGACGTCTAAATTGGAGGTAAAATGAGATACAAATTTGTTATATTTCTGTCACTTCATAATGACTACAGGTCCGGTTAAAAAAAAGTCACCTTTCTTCGCAGCGCTTCTTGCATTCTCCTTCAAACTCTAGTGACAAAGTTGGATGAAGGATAAACGCCAAAAACTGGGAAACTGTTAGCAAATAGATTTCTAAGTTGACAGGAACCATTTTTTTCTTTGACGAGGGAGCAGTTTAGCTTCAATGAGAATGATACGAAAAGGTGGGGTGAGGTGACACTAATGTTTATTAAAGTAAACAATTAAAATTATAATAAAAACTTTAATGCTAATTAAATATTCAGCTAATTAAGTATTAATTGCTGTCATGTTGACCATCATTGCCAAGTTTTGTGTAGGAAAAATAAAATTCTTTTTACCATTCTGACAAGAACAGTTCAGCGTTCCACATAAAAAATTTATTTTGCGTTCAGTGAGACATGACATTATTTATAGTTTTATATAACAAATTGTTGCAAAAATGTTATGATTGGGTAACTACTTGGGTTGGCATTTGTACTTGAGAATTTGCTGGAAATTGCTGCTGACTAACTACACCATATTGTGAGGTTTGCGCAACTGCTTGTTGTCCAGCAGGCAAATTGGCTCGTTGTTGGTTTGCAAATGCAGCAAGATGCGCAGTTTCCGCTGCCTTTTGGGCACGTTTCCCCAAACAATATGCAGCAGTAACAGTGCACACAATCAGAAGGATAATTAAGACCGCCAATGTAGTTGCAGCGGTAGATGCTTTCTTTCCAGCGTTCTTAAATTCTTCTCTTGCAGCTTCTTTCTTGGCTTCCGTAACTTTTCTTTCATGTTCCAATATCTTCTCCCTTCTATCTTCTTCCGCCTTTGATTGCATTTTGCATTTGATTACTTCCCTGCACACAGAATACTTTTTTATATTTGTTGTATCATGTTAATTGCTAACTTGTTCCGGCTTAACATTTAAATCTATATTTATATTTAAATCATGAACCAACCATACACACGCGTCAGAGCATTCCTCCTTACAAATTTTTTTGCAGTTTGCTTTTTCATCCCACGTATTGTACCTTGAATCACAATGCAACTCAAAGTCCATCACACCTCCACCTCGACTGAAAGGTTTTCAAATAAAATATTACTTTCATTGAATATTTGTAGGTTTATATAAATTAATTTCAGTAAAACGGATATACTTTTGTTCGCATTTATTTTTGCATGGCCCTTTGTAAGATGGTTTAGGTAGGAGAATTTCAGAATCAAATGGCGGACAATGAATCTCTCTGGTGCCGGAGCTAAATAATTTTTTTTTGAGTTTTCTGCTACTTATTCCACAAATTATATATTGAATATAAACGTGTACATTTAATGGTTATCTTACGGATTGCAAATATAATTATTGGGGCCTTCAGGAGCACAATCTGAGCATTCACTATCACACCAACGACATTTATATTTAAAAGAACTTTCGCTTCCTTCTGGCCGACTGTGTGGAATAAATTTATTAACTTTTGTATCAATTATATTTTTTAGAAGGAAAAAATGCAGATAAAATCTTTAATTTTTTTTACTGTTTATCGCAAGTTTTTTCCTTGCATTTAGCATTAACAGTTGGAGCTGGACAGGTATACACATCGTATGTTTCACTGTCGGAAGGATTCTCTCTGATGACAAAAGAAAGTAGTCCGTAATCCAGGAGTCCAAAAGAGGCGATCAGCAGGCTCCTTTCTTTGACATGGTTAAATCTAAAACAACGAAACACCATTCTTGTGACGATTTCTTTGTGCATTAATTAACCTATAATCATTTGGCATTAATTAATTTTCAAAAAACACTCCACTTACTGGCAACCTTTCCCTTCTGGCAATTTAGGCTACACTCGTTTTCATACGTTTTCCCATTATTTCCACAGACTGGCGAGTATATTTCAGCACAGCGACAAGCAGTACTTCCCGAAACGGAAACTGTAATAAATACGAATACTGTGAGCAGTAGAAAATAAAAAAATCCTCCAAGCTTCATTATGAATTATATTCCACAAAAAAATGCAGCTAACTCTAGAAGCAATACGGCTGTAAAGAAATTAAATGTTTAAAAACAAGATGCTTCTGCACTCAACCTTCTGGCACAATTGCGCATAAAATATATTTTATATCAAATGTTATATCTTCTCTACTCCAAAGTAGTCCAAAGCGACATGCTATCTAACTGGTTATACAAAATCCTTTGTGATGAATGCATGTAAACTTTTTTAGTACAAACTATTATTTGTCACGCATCGTTTGCGTCACTGTCTAGTGAACATTAAATGAATATGTAGATGAACTGTCAAATCTCACATAGCACCACATTATTAATTTAGGATTTAACAATAAAAGTAGTTCTTCAAAAGGTCATTTTTACTTTTGTCAACAAAGGACTACATAATATATACGGGTCGCTTCAAAAGATTTAAAAAATAGAGTTTGATGCAACAGGAGTCAATCTGTCTTTACGGTTCTGCTACTGGCTTTTGCGTCGCTGAAGGTATCACATTTTCTGTTACAGACTCCACCTGAATCGGTTGCTGCTGCTGCTGGGATGCCACCGTTGAAACCATGGACTGTTGCTGGTAAATTGGGACATACGCATAACCAGCCGACGGAGTTCCGGTAAAGTACTTTCTCCTGATAAACACGCAAGCTACGACACTTCCCACTAATAAAATTAAAAGAGTAACGGCCAGTCCAATAATCCAATATGCATTACTATTGCGCGCAGCAGTTTGTTCGTCGTACATCCTCTCCCTTGCTTCCTTAGTCTCATTTTCCTTCTTACCCCATTCTTTTGTATGATGGCGACAATTAAAGGTGTCGTTGTTGTTATTTCTAAACATTAATGAAAATAGCCATTTAATTGTTCAGCATTTTATTTCAATTAATTACGTAATCATAATTTAATTGAATATGAAAAAAATGGCAAATACTCGTTGCAGACATCCTTCGGACACTTTACGCAATCTTCTTGACAAATCTCCTGCTCCTCGTCAGTTATGTATCTTGAATTACAGTCAAGAGTGTATTGATCGAAACCTCCGTTTCGACTATGAGCCACATAAAACAAATAATTATAATAATAATAGCTACTAGATAATTTTTTATAGATAAAACTGTTTCAATTTTATTCATGTTACTTTTTTTCACATTTTTCCTGGCATGCTCCTTTGTACGAGCGTTTGGCTTTCGGCACTTCATTCTCTGGTTCGAATTTTGGACAGTAAAAGTGGGGGACGGTACTCCCTCTAAAAATAATTCGGGATTGGTCAATTGAAATTATGTAAATAAAATTCTAGTTTAAAAAGTATTATTGAGATGGTACACTTACTTTGTGCAGACAAACACAAAATTGTCAGGGTTGGCACAACTGTCACATTTGCTGTTACACCCCGTCTGTAGTGAACTATCACTGCAATCAAGATAGTAAGGATCGTGATCCTTTCGACTGTATAAAATAAAACATTTCAATTATCTTTTCTGAGTATTATTCATTTTTAAGGTGAAATTTCTTTTAAAGTTATTTTTTATTACTGTTTGTCACAAAACGCCTGGCACTCCTCATTAACCTCGGCGCTGGGACAATGATAAGTGTTGACATCCCTATTTTCATCACAAACCCACGCAGGGCAATTAACCCTGCACGTGTCCTGACACACTTGTTCGTTTGGGGTATACCCGTTTGGATCCTGAGGATCATAATTTGGTTGATTGCAGTAAAACTTGAAGGGGTTCAACCAGTAAAAGTTCTCTTTTCCGCTACTTGATCGCCGCCTATATCAAAATAAGCCAGGTTGGTCAAGGTCAATTTTTGGAAGGTGATTTGTGCAAAAATTAATAAATCGGGACATTATTTCTGATTTGTTTACGCCTTATCGCATTCCACCTTACAGGCTCCCTCAAATTTTTCATGTGGGCAGTGAAAAAGGTTGCGATCTTTGGGGTTGCAAACGTAATGCGGACAATTGTCACATTGGCTCCGGCAATCGTTCTTCTCGTGGTCAGTGGATAAATCGATGTCACAGTGCAAACTGTAGCTCTCCCTCGTTCCTAACGGCCGACTATATTTTTAAAATTAGAACATTTCATAAAAGTTTAAAATAATGGTCATGGCTCATTTAAGTTTGATATGAGTGGTCTTACTGCTTGGAGCAAAAGTCTTTGCAGTGACTCCACTCACGATCAAAGTCCGTTGCAGGGCAATGCCAATTGTTGTCGTTAATACTGCAACAGCAAGGATAATTATGGATCAGTTAAAAAGTTAAAACAGCCATTTCTAAAATTCAAATTACTCACGTTTCATCACAGATTTCCTTGGGGCATCCCTCACAAGTCTGTTTGCATTCATATATTTCATCTTCAGTTTTGTAAACTTGATCACACTTAAATTTAAAGTTTCCTTTTACAGAGTTGGGTCGACTGTAATTGGGGCAATGAGAGACAAACAAGTTTAAAACCTAATTACGTTGGCTAATGTTACTACATTTAACTAAATACTTTTCAAAATTACCTCGCCTCACAACGATCTTTACAGGATTTGGGAATTTCAACGGACAAGATTGACTGGAACAGTAGCAGTAGGAGCAGAAAAATGGGTGGCCATAGAATGGTAGTGACCTTTAACCTTACACGGGACGTTTGGCGCAGGGGAAGTGATGACATGTTTGACCAATCTTGGATGCAGTTATTTTGAGATAAAATACTGTTAATTTTTATTTAAAACACTAATTAAATATTTTATGACGAATTAGTCTAGTAGTTAATTTGAACTGTTAGAAAATGCTGTCATGAAGATGATGTTTAGTGAAATAGAAGAGGTCATACTGAAAAATCCTCATGATGTGTTTGCGTCACAAAAATCCAAAGAATTTTTTATTTAATTATAAGACTGGGCTTCAATGACAAATTATCTGTGTGCAATTTTGAGTGAGTGACTGACAATCTATTTAAATTTTACTGCTTTGATATTGGCTGCGCTGCTGCTTCTGTCTGTTGAGATGTTACTAGCTCAGTTTGTGACAAAGGTTGAATTTGTACCTGAGACGCCATATTGTTTGGTTGTTGAACGGTTGAAATGGCAGATTCCTGCTGTTCAGGTTGATTATAAGCAAGAGCATCTTTGACTGCCTTTTTATGTGCCCACTTTCTGCACGCCCAATACGTGCCAGTGATTGCAATTATAATTACGTAAATAACTACAAACCAAATTATAGCATTTATTCTTTCCTCATATATGTCATCTAATTTTTCTTCTTGCTCCTCCCTTTCTTGTTGTTTCCTTTCGTTTTCCTTATCCAACTCCTTTTGGTCAGCTTTGCAGTGAAGGATGTTATCGCTAAAAAAATTTACGTATAACATTTTGAATCAATATTTACACCGCATCTAATTGCCGGTTTACCTGTTAATTGCATTTAAATAAAATAAAATAAGTTTACCTATTTTTGCAAACTTCCTCAGGACACTCCGCACAATCCCACTTGCAACTCTCAGTTTCCTCGTCAGTTTTGAATATTTTATTGCAATCTAACTTGAATGCTTCATAACCTCCCCCTCGACTAAAATGACATATTATGGAATAACAGTTTCTTTACAATGAAGTAACTGCAACAATGAAAACAACAACAATGCATACCTGTTTTCACATCTATCTTTGCAGGGCCCTTTATACGAAATCTGTCCTTCAGGAGTTGGATTTTCAGGCTCTGGTTGTGGACAGTTAAAGGATATTGGATTGGTCCTTAAAAACAAAATTGTGAAAAATATTTATCTTTATTTTTGTATTCATTACATATCTTTATTTCATTCGTATTTCTAAATAAATTACTCATTGCAGGCAAAGACGTCACAATCCTCACATTCCTCTTTACATTCTTCCAACTTGTCTTGACAATCCATTTTGTACGGTTCTGAACTCCCAGCAGGTCGGCTATAACAAATATGACAAATTTCTTTTAGTGAATTTTCCTTATTTTTGGTAATAATTTGTGATAGTATTGATTTAGAACATGGGTTGGGTTACTATTTATCACAAAACTTCTGACAGTCATAATCTGACATTTCTGCGACTGGACAATGGTAAACGATTGGGCTTGACCTGGAATAGAGTAGAAAAATGTGACAAAGAATTACAACAGGTTAAATTAAGAGAAATTACAGTAATCACATGTATTCTTTAAATTGCCGTATATTGACTAACGAGCCAACATCGCAAACCCATTTAGGGCACTTTCCGCAATTCTCGCGACAGGACTGTTGATCATTGGGATCTGAATATTCCGTGTCGCACGTAAAGTTAAAAGGATCCAACCAAGCGATATCCCCCCAATGGGCTTCTCGTCTTTAAAAAATGACAAAGTCAAAAGTTCAAAGGTCCATTTTTTTTCAAAAAAAGGTAAACTAAAAAAATAAATGACAATTTTCCACTTACATTTTGTCACATTGGGTCCTACACTCGTCGTCAATACTTTCGTCTGGACAGTGAACCAAGTCGTTATTGCCACAAACGAAAGGCGGACAATGAAGAGAATAAGATGATGAACAACTCTTCCCCTGTGGTGTCTTGATATCATACTTTTCCCGTTTCCCTTTTGGTCGACTGTGTTAAAAAAATAAAATGATGAAGGTCATAAATAAGTGATTTACTAAGGAAAAAAACATTTATGCGTTGAAGGAATATTTTTTAAAAACTAACTTGTTGCTACAAAAGTCCTTGCATTCTCCGTCAATTTCCGTTGAAGGACAATGCCAAAGATTGGCACTGTCTTTGGAAATCCTTAAAAAATCAATCATGATTATGACAAACATATAATTTTAATTAATTCATGCAAGGAAATTGATTTATAAGAGTTTGAACTCACGTTTCATCACAAACTTCCTTGGGACAAGACTCACAACTCTCACGGCATCTATTCCGCTCTCTACCCGATTTGTAGGCTGTGTCACAGTTAAACTTGAAGGATTGCTTGTGTCCCTTTGGTCGCCTAAATTTTATGGAAATTTTATTTTAGTTATAGTCACTTTCCACATTGGAAAGATTAATGATAGCAGTATTATCTGAAAAATAGTTGGAATTGCACTTACTGTTCGTCACAGGTATCCTTGCAGGATCCCTTGATTCCCTGTGAATGCATAGGTGATGGCAGAAGAATCACAAAAAATGCCAGTGTCACCAGAAAAGTCTTTGAGTAGTGTCGGATGGGTTGTTGGAAACCCCGGTGGTTATTGGACCTTCCTAAGCAATAATTCATATTGAAATTGAAGTACTAACTTCTAAACAAAGTGTGTTGAGTTCATAACTGCCATATTTTATTAGCGTCGATTGATTGGTTAAAACTAAGCCAATTTTTTAAAGAAAAGAATACAATTTCCTTTTGCTTATAATTATTTATAAATTTCAAAACGTAAAGTAAGATTGCAGTTGTTACGGTGCTTGGATTTTATTACAAATTGGGGTATTGTGAGACACTTTTATTTGCACTGCATAAGCAAGCAATAATAATTTTCCAGTGCCTTATTTTTTAAAATAATTAGATTGTCTGTCACACTTTTGCTTACAAAAATGATTTCATCATCTTCCACCCCTGGGATTTTATCGGTAATTTTCCTTTTGTTTGTAGCCCAACTAGTTGTTCTAATTGAAGCTGATCCTCCTAAGTGCGAAGAAAAGTGTGAAGAATTGTACGTAAAATAATGAGTAAAGTAGCAAAAAAATAGTGAGTAAACTGCTTAATGTAAACAGGAATTTACATGACAGTAATATTTAATTAAAACTATTCTTCAGCCGCCCGTCTGGTACCGATGGTCCATATCGATTCACTTGTCAACATGTTCCAAAGTACCAAGAAGAGGATTGTGCTTTTTGGAAAAATTTTTGTACTAACTGTGGACCCAAGAAAAACGTAGAAGAAAGCGGTAATGACAGGAGAAGTGCTGACTTTTCCAATGCCATCATTATTATCATTGTGGTGGTGGTGGTATTACTGATTTGCTGCTGCGGTGGAATTGCTGGTTGCGTCTATTGTTGCATCCGTAATAACAGAAGACAACAAGTCAATGTTCCTTTTCAACCAATTGGACAATGTAACGGGCTAAATGAATTACTAATTTTTGAGATCTTTACAACCAACTTCATTTTTCTTTTTTGAATTGCAGATGGAACCTCCCCGTCAATGATGATGAGTCCAGGAGGTTATCAAAATTACCAGTATCCTGTTTCTACAACGGCGGTTGGCAGCGCTTCAGGTGTAGCGTCGGGACCCGTTACAGCTCCAGCTAGTAACAATCCCGTATAATTATCCTTAAGATGTCCTCGCATCAAGAAATTGCATTCATTAAATTGTAAAGCGGACAATATAAAAAGAGTTGTAATTAAAATCTTCGTTGGTTCATGTAAAGCTAGTGTGACCAGAATTTTCCCACCCAAATATAGTACTTCCAGAGGTAAAAATATAGGACTAATATAGTACCTTCAAAAACATTAAGGGGCTAGGAAAAATTGGGTTTTTGTTTCAATTTGTTTTTAAATGAATTGGAATCAAATGCAGAGTTACATGTTATAAATTTCAGTTTGAAGAATTACCTGATATTGCTACCGAGTTATGTACAAACAGCATAAAACTTTGTATTATAAAAAATATAAAAATACGGCAAGCAAGGAGTGGTGAATCTGTTTGTAAAACAGAGAAAAGTAT
>JAHZMV010005891.1:0-114229 GCA_027743765.1 Coecobrya sp. COE2
GCGAAATGAGAACCTGGTATGCTTAGCCGGGCTTCTCATTTCGCCCCACAATGCATATTTCTGAAGTTGATATGCACAGCCTTGGCGTATTTCTGAAGTTGCACCTTCAACGGCGATATGTTCGCGAGAAGGGAAGAGAAAAAGGAACCCAAGACATGATACATCTAGCAAGAATTATTTTTTTTCATGATGTCATCAAGTCGTCATGAGCGATGCGATCGAGTTGTATCTTCAAGTGATCTGCATTCCTCAGAAATAAAGTAACATTCAAGATTCCTAGAAACCACAGCGCAACATAAAAATACTAATGTACATAATTTTACGTTCCTTTCATACAGCTTGTAGTTTTCTACAACAACTCACATGTACAAATCTTAGAATTACATTATTTCCTACTCCATTCCTCCATTTTTTTCTGTTGCTCCATACATCCAAGAGTCATCAAATCATCATTACGAGCTTTACGTTGAATACCACACACATGCACAAAAACACAAAGAGAGAAAGAGAGAAATTTATAAGTTGGTAACCACGGGAAAAGCGTGAACCTTCAAACAAGCACGTAATTTACTTGATAATGCAATATGCCATCGTAATGAAATATGTGCAAGCAATAATGATAATAATAATATGATGATGAGGATGAGGATGGTCAGCAGGGTTTATGATCCTATGTATATTTTTTCCAGTGTTTACAACGTACACTACACAGGTAATAATATATTTTTCATTATATTTTCAACTTTTAACGTAGCAAAAAGAAACGCGCATTAGTTTTTTTATATTCAACTAAAATACCTTACGGTTGCCAGTTTTGTAAATAGACATGTTGTTATGTGTTTTGCTGAGGAAAGGAAAAAAATCTCCATGAGCGTAATATCTCAAAGTATTTATTTATTTATACGTATAATGCTATTAGTATTGAAACCGCATAAAGCGTTGCCGCCATCACTGTTACACATCTCCACTCAATCCAAATCATCATCATCACGTTAGACGAATACCGCTGTGGTCGAGAAAGTTCATAAACACGAGGAGATATTATTTAGCATTTCAAAGGAATAGGGAGAGATCCAAGAAGTGAGAATACTGTGAGTAGAAGCAATAAGGGCGGAGGTTAGGTAGCGTAGGCCGCTGATGACGGTAATACTTGCATGAAATTCTATACTTTCCCTCTTGAAGGAGATGTATTAATATCTACCTCCATCATCGTATAATATTTACTGGAGTGCAAAAGTCCGACTGTGACGAAATATATTATGTTTTCCCTTCATCATCATAATATACTTTACTTGCTGCTGTTTTTGTATGGATATTTTTAAGCTTATAAATATTTCCACTGTACCTTACGAAAAAGTTCAAATTAATATGGCTACTCTTAAGGATATGTATAGGACGGAGTATATATTAATAGAAATAATAATAATGTTTACTGGTAAAATGAGATGTATACATACATACTTTGTACGCAACAATCAAAAAATGCTTTATTAATACGAACAGAAATACAACTATTTTTCATGCAACGTAATAGAAGTGTTCATTTATCCGTCAGTGCTTCGGATAATATGATGATGAAAATGCACTTTCCCAACTTGTTCGTTCATGTCACTTTTTATATGACCGCAACTATTGCAGTTCAGTAGTGCTAATAATCCTTCTAGCTCAGTGCAGTCTAGTAGTACTTATACTTGCTTACTGGCTGGCGCTGCCGCTTAAGTGAAATCGCTTAACTTTACAAGATGAAAAGCTCAACTATGACTACGCTCACTTCTCGGCAGTCAAAAGAAAGAAAAAAAAATACAAGAAAAAGAATCCTGTTGTCTTTGCTCTTGCCGACTGGAATATATTTCACTTGTGCACTCGCTTCTTCCATGTCATGTCAGGTACATACATACCACATACTTTGTACAAGGTAACAATGCTAGTGCCTGTGCTGCTGCTTCTTCTGCAGGGATTAGACAAAATTAAAGATGATTTTCTTTATTTTAAACTACACACATGGATATGCATGGGGTACATTAATAAAGCGTAACTTGTTTAGTTGTTTAAGTGCAAGCCTTCTCAATAAATAATGTGTTAGAATGATGGTAACTCTTTTTTCTGTCGTCGTTGAATAAGCAGAGGGTTTACCGATAATATGGCAGCTATGCTCCACAACAATTACGCCTTTCCCAAATAATGCCATTATAAATGTAATACCCATATGAACTTGAAATTGGTGGAGAAATGAATAAAAGATTTTGGTCGGTAGTACTACACTGGTCTAACGAGCATGATCACTAACTAACTGTGTGTAATACTTGCTCTCTTATAGTACATCATGCTGTTGTTTATAATGACTCGGTTCGGTTGGTGAAATGTACATTGAAGATTATATTAACTTGCTTGATTATGATTCCAAAGAAGTTGTGCCCAATTTAAAACTGAAATAAGTTTTTTTTTCACTGGTGAGATGCCGGAGGCTTACAAAATGACGAACTGCACTGTGATGATTCACAAGATTCCACTTATAATCATATAATATTGTTATTGTTATTATTATTACAATTGCTGTTTCCATATAGTCATTTGACTGGTAGCTGTAGCTGTAGAGATGAAAATACACTGTGCACAAACATAACATATTATTTTTTCCTTTAAAAAAATGCATACTTTTTGCCGTGTTGAAACATGCCACCGGACGACTTCTGAAATGGAGGTAAGAAATCATAACAATGATTATAATGAATCGTTTACTCTTTGGAATCATGCCGCAACGCAATGTCATATTATCCAAAACAAAATTATAATGTTCGCTCTCTTAGTTTTCTCCTTTTATGTCGCGTAATTGCTTAATTTCCGAACGCAGATAAATCCAATCTTGTTAAACGTGGGCATAGTACAATTAATGAGCGCTGTATATGCAATGAATCATGTGATTCGTGGTGATGTGACCTTTATAAGTTTATATATTTCTAGAATGATGCATGACCAAAATAATACAGGTCAATTAAGATTTTAATCAAGGACGGCTCTTTTGCGATGATATGGAAATGAGAAAGAGGTTCATCATTTTATGGTAAAATAGGACTTTAGCACTTGTTTTAATGTCATTTGTCCAATTCCATAATTCCATGATTACATTTCAAGTTCCAGCTTGAAATTACCCGTAAAATATCGCATGATACCGATGACTTTTCCTGATTATAAGATATCTAAAAATTCACATATCAAACGCAGGAACACAGGCCTGGTTCATGAAAAGAGAGAAATATGTGCATTAAATTGGCCTATTTACTTCATATTTTACAAATATTTTGTACCGAAAACTTCACAAGTTTCAATCAACTCTTTCCTTGTGTGAAATCTTTGTGATAATCCATCGAATAATTAAATACTTGGCCTATATTTTCTAATGGGTAATTTCATGATTTCACCGGTTGCGATATTTAGGTTTGAAAATGCTTTGCTGATGTGTGCATGTTGACTTATTTATGGCTCATCTGAAGCAAAGGACATGACAGATGATGGAAAACAGGAGCGGTATTTTGCTCTTGGATGTCTTTTACAAAAGGAAGCGCTCATATATTGAGTGATTGCTGATAAGCAATTGTACACGACAGACGACCGCCTTTACGTCAAGTTTATTTATATTTTGGTCTAAAATTACCAAGGAAGCATAAGAACATCACTATCAGTAAGTGTGTTGGTAAATATCTAGATAATTCATGAAGAAGAAAAAATCGATCAACTGAAATAAACCACATTTATTTCTTTATGATGATGATGATGAATTGACAAATACATATTTATGAATTGTGCCTTGTTTCTATATACAAAGACGTAGTAATGAGTAATGAGAGTAAATAAAAGTGGCATAGATTCGCAGCTCAAGACGTTTCATTACAAGTTTCATGGTGTTTTATCTTTTTATATTTACATGACCAGCTTCAGCTTCTGCTCAACTTTCCTTTGAACTTTGACTAAAAACCCTGTTTGCTTAACGCTGCTTTGCTGTATGACGATAATGACACGACACAAGAGGTATATTTATAGTGATTGTGAAGATATGTATGTGTTTGTGTACATTATACTTTTGAGATTTATCCTCGTGATGAAACATGAGTTTCAATGGTGCGGAGTATTGCGAGGAGAAGTAGTACATTACCAGCACATCAATAACATTCAAAGAAGGAGTGTTGACCAGAAGAAAAGTTGTCGTTAATTTTCACTATTGAAATGAGTTTACTGAAATATTTATCGATTTGTCGCATCACTTTACAGAAGGAAAAGGAGTCAAGCTTTGTGTTATGAAGTAGGTAACCATTTAAAGGGTCAGTGTGAAAGGTTATCAATGAAGTATTTCATAAAAGCATCTTTTATACTTATTACATCGTTTCTGCTGGCTTCTTTTATTGATGATCACTGGCCTGGCTGACTTCTTCATCTCCTCATCGTCATCTCGGCCGGACTTGAATACAAATATTTTAGTATTGGTTTCTTCTCCATTTGGTGCTCTGTTTAAATGTTTGTTGTAGATCGTGCATAATAAACTGACATTTTACCACTATGGTATTCTTTCTTCTCTCTCTGTGCTGCTCTTATCAACTTTTCCTGTCCTGAACAAACAGTCAGTTCATTAAGATACAATCTACCACTGCCATTTTAATGACTCATCACAATTTTATGTATTTTCTTGAGATTTGCGATAACTTTGTCTGTCGGCATTTTTCCTGCCATCCAACAATCCATTTTTCCATACAGCTTTTTTTTGGGATGGGCTAATTTTCCAACGTATCAATGATGAATTGAGACGAGTTTCGATGGACCATCATCGTCATATGATCAATAGTTCCATCGTGCTGGTTTCTGTTAAATGTAAATTTTATTTTTTGTCACATTGTCTGTGTAAACACAATGATTCCATCAGTGACACTGAGAATTGTTACTAACAGTGCCTAGTATTATTATTATTCGTAATAATTTCATTCTAGTCTATTATCAAAAAGCAAGTTTCGGACATTCGTAATAAAACAGATTATACATATGTATAGTATATAATTACGCTTCTGGCTTTTCTCCTTGTAGCAATGCACACATATTTTAAACTATGAACATACATATTTGTTTAGTATAAAGATAAGAAAAAGCACGCACACTACTAATAATAATAGTCCCAGTAATAATAATAATGCATTATGCCTTTGCGTGTAGCTACACAATTCATCGTTAACTTAAATCCAGTTTCATTTTTACTGTTCCTGTGCAAATTTTTATTTATTTTTTAAAACCTTGCAGCAGCATGGAAAACAAAGACACATCAAACTCTTTATTGTGTGGCAAATGCAATGTTTTACTGTAGGTACGTGACTTATCGTGTTCCATTTTACGATCTGTGAAGATAGTATGATAAGTGATTTTTGAATACTTTCACGATTAAGGTAAGTATTGATATAGAAAGTATATAAACCACGAGACCTGGGGTAAGTATGTATGTAGATATATATTATATTATGTAACCTATCGTGTCTCTATTTAAGTATTCTAAGTTGCCAGCCTAGATTCTGGACTGGGTTGGGAATCCACAAGTAAATTAGTTCTATAGGATAATAGGATAGCAACAGGAAGTGAAATTGGAAATTATAATGTTCTCTACTGGGTCCATATCACTTAAGACAACAAGTCGTCGTCGCGCAGCGTCGTTTCATAGTCAATCTACATGGTTTCTTTCATGACATTATTACTTTTTACTCTTACTAAACAGTATGTAACCTACCTCTGTAGAGTCTACTGCGGTAAACCGTAATTAGAAGTTCAAAAGTTCCACTTTCCCTTCCCTTGTTTATCTGGCGCATAAAAGAGGACAAGAGATGAGTTTGGTATGCGTAGCTATTCTTTTAAAATCAAGCTACTCCATACTCCTGGTACAACCGTCCTTTATTTTAGTTCTTTGAGAAAGCGCAAACGGAAAGGTGACATGATGACACATAATATCCCTGGTATATATGCATGCTGTTAGCTTAAAATACCTTCCACGAACAATTTGAAGGTTTTCCTAAAACTCTACAATTTCAGCTGTACAGGAGTACGGAGATTATTGTAACTGATCAGCAGTGAACAGAAAAATACAAAAATTATTGAAAAATCCTTTATTTTATATACACGCATAAATAGGAAAATATTTGTCATGAAATGTGATGGAATTATATACTTTCTCTTGGATGTTATGCTATATATGCATACAAATACATAGTACATGAACATTATGGTTGGAATACCTAAAACTATACAACTGAAATTGAAATGATGATGGCATTTGATCGGATTGAAAAACATTGGTATCTTATGCAAATTGGGAAGGTCGTATATTTTTTAGTCCATTATTTTATTGCACAACTTTATCAACATGAATAGGAATTGTTTATTGTCCACTTTTATGGAATATTACACAAATATTTCGTTGAAGAAATGTTGGTTCCTCATAATATCAGAATGAAACAGTTCTAGTGAGTAGAGAAATGTACATAAACCTAGATTTAGTTACCACATCCTATCATTAATATGCGATAAATTGACAAATAAATAACAAATTTAATAAAAATCATTAATCAAATGGTGTGTATGTGTCATTTTATTTCTTGCACTAAAAATCAACTAGCCATTATTAATAATAAGCATTACCGTGAATTAAATATTCCATCCGTATCCTCAAATTCTAGTAACATTTTCTTTTTTCCCCTACATGATTACTTTCCGCTTCTACTGTTTAAAGTTAATTTAGTTGTTACATTAACAGAAAATGTGTGCAAAAATCATTATCCCCGTACATGAAAGTTAAACCAAAGTGAATTTATACAAAATCATTACAACTTTTTCGATAATGAGACAAAATACATAGAGAAAGAGAGACAGAGAGAAGACTCAAGAATAATTGAGCATCGCATGAGTATAGAAATAAGAGTGGAAAGTTAGGGGAAACAACATTGCACCATCATCACATCGTCTTCTCGTCTTTCGTGAATATCATCCTTTTCTTGTGAATCCTGATTACATGAGAAAGATACTTCCTTTTCTCAAGAAGACGCAACAAACACACAAGAAGGAACGGTGTAACATATTACATCACCGTCGTCGCCAGCACCACCACCACACACACACATCCCTACCACCACTTACACAACTGCTTAAAGCGGATGGAATAGTAGAGAAGGAATGGCATAATGCTAACAATACATTTTTTGATACATGTAGTCGGGTAAGTATAATATTATGTATGTATTTTGTATTGTGTGGTGTGTGTGTGCAGTGTGTGAGCAAGGCGAGCAGTCCTCTCACTCACACAACACACAAGAATGAATATATGGAAATGGAAAAGGAAACGTAAAAAGCGAGGAGAAAATAATACATGAAGAGTAGCAGCTGCATCAGCAGCAGGCGTTTCTGGCCACACTCGCAAGCCAACAGTTGGACCAATAAATCTTGGACTTGGGTGTCAACCATCGCGCCGAACAAGGAACGCTCTGCCACCCTCAGCCACACAAACTTTGCTGACTCCCTGCCCACATGAAAAAAAGTTATTTTTTATTATTATTTTCTTTTGCTGTATAGCTTACGGCTTTTACGTTACTACTACTACTGCTTCTCTCTACAAGAGAGTGAGACGGGGTCTCTCTCTCTCTCTCTCGCTTTCTCACTTGGGTACCGTCACAATATCTATTATGTATATACAAATCCGCTTCTATTACATGTATGCCTGTGTAACATGATAACATGTATGGAATTACCTACTTGCTCTCTTTTTCACTCACCACCACCACCACCAGTTCCTCTCTCTGCATTTTCAAAGTACACACATATTCTCTCTCTCTCCCCAAATGTTGCGTTGTTTCTTCCGAAAAGATATGCGTTACTCTTTCTTTCTATGGATGGTTACAATGATAGAGTCTCTTATAGGGAAAATATATATCATGTGTAGGTTATGCATGAAAGTGGATGCTTATAACTTTTGAACATGTTTTCTTGCATTATCCAGCAAGTTTTGAAAGAAGCGAGAGAGAGAGCAACGGTTTACTTACACTTGTGAAAAGGGATTTCCTGACACAGGAACTGAAAATGGTTCGATCATTGGCAACTAACGTAGGTACGGTTGGGGTATACCTATGCATGTATTCAAAACGTGAAAACTTTCTACATGGAGAAATGTACTTTGTTTCCCTTCACGTTTCACTCTAGAAGGTATAGATGACTCTCATGGTTTTTCACAGGGACCGTTGCCACTTTATCCCAAAGGAGAGTAGTAAGCCGTTTTAGATACCTAAGTTGTCGTCGTGAGATATTTCACCATGAAACGTGTGCACCTCTTTTATCTTTCCTTTTTGGGTTTTTTGTGTGGAAAATAATGATGTGTTAAATTGGCAAACTTTTGCTTAGATGTACACACATAAAAATTTACGGCGTTTTATGAACCTTTTGCTTTCAACAAATTTAATGAATTAACGTATGCAGGTAGTGCAAACATGTGTGCTAATTAAATTTAATGAACCATAAAATTGGCTGAAATATTTTTCTCACAGTAACGGCGTTTAATTGAATATTGCTAATAAAATAGTGGAGAAGATTAAGAAATTCACTTAACCACAGTTCCAGAGATCACTAAGAGGGCAGTGTAATGGGAAATTGTATGGATGGCCTCGTTTGTGGTTTTTATGAGAATGATGCAATACGAAGAGCAGCATCTTGAGAGTAAATAATGAAAAAACAGACTGAACAGACGCATGCAGTTGTTAATGTCTCCATAGAAATGATCTGAAGTGTTATATGACACACACTACAGTTATAATTTACATTTATGTTATAGCGAAGCGTCAAAAATTTTCATGAGAGAGCAACGTTCAAAAATGGTTGATTGAAAATCATAAATCAATTAAACTCTAAAAAAATCGGTTACTTTACTAATGGCTGTTTATTATATCCGTACATGAGAGCAATGCAATGGGTAAAAACTCATAATTCAAAATCGAAAATCAATTAAACTCTAACACATCAATTTTATACGGTTGCATTAAAAAAGCTTGATTGCACAATACAGTAACTACGATGGTAATTTTGCAAGCCGTAACATTTAACACTTTTATATTTTATTAGTTCACGTAATTTTTTCTTTATTTTTAGCTGAGCTTTTGTAATCATCTTTACAGTGGGGTTTCGAATACAATTGTAAGTGACAATATGCATGGCAATTTTGAAAGCCCCTTCCTAAAACATTTTAGTTATACACTTAACACCGCATTAGGGAAAACAGGAAATAGAATCAAACTAAACTGACTGCAACGTCACAAAATATAGGCATGTTTTTCATTCATATTTTTTACTAAAAGTTTAAAGTACGTCTTGACTTGAAACAGATTTAGCTATTACTTTAGCTATCTTTATTGACCAGATGATCGATCAGTTTCTCACGGAAATATATGTATTAAAGTATTTCATGCAAATATAAATTCATGTCCTATTTTTACAGCCGATTTATTTCGCTTCTGTAACAAAAACTTCACAATACATAAATGTAGAGTAATATATATGTATATTAATTTAAGAGTTTTCCATTGCATTAGAAACCCATTCAATACACGTGGACACATATTTATATGTTGCGAGGCCACAAGAAAAGTTTAAATACGCCCTTTCTACATTTTAAAATTAAATTATGAGGTTGAATAAAAAGGAGTTTCATGAAAACTTCATGTAAGTAATGGCATCTCTGGCAAAAAATTTTTGAATGTAAAAAGAAACGTTTTTATATACAAAGGATAAAGGAAGACAAATATAAAAAAAACTTTTCTGAATTATGCATTACTCTGTCTGTTTTTTCTATTAATAAATTTTAAGGAGAGTTTTTTAAGTGTTTTCTTTTAACCAAGTTTTTTTCCAAAATACTTCCTTCCTTCCCGTATATATTTACGCATGTTGCACGAGTATGTGTTTTATTCATTCCGTAGTGGCATTTTTTTCTGTAACAATGTTTATGCTTACTTGGTGACAAATGCATCAGCTCATAAAAATAAACATTAGTTTTTATTTATTCTTAGCAGTGAATGCAAAGATAAGAAATAAAAGAGGAATAAATACCAGAAAAGAAAAAAAATCCGAAGAAAAAGCTAAGATGACAATGACGACGGAATGTACGGAAGAAGGCTGGGATTCGTGGTTGGGTGTAGGGTGAAACCAATGGGCACTCGGCGTGCTCATTAACGCCCAACGGCGCTACCAAGGGCCAGGAAGGCGGCTGCTTTGCCACTTCTGACAGTGCCCACAAAGCAGCCAGTTGCATCCCAAGCATATAATACAAGATGAATAATATGTTTAAGTAAATACAATAACTACATACATGCCATGCCGTGAGGCAATCTTATTATTGTGCTGCGTTTTATGTATTGTGTTAGTGGCAAGTCTGTCGCCTTTTTCTTATAAATGTAAGCATAGTGTGAATGCAATCACATAATATTACATGACCAAGAATGCCAAGTCAAGAAGATCTTGTGTGATCCTGACATGTATTGTATCCTAGCGTGTAACCAACTTGCCGATCTAAAGTGGCATATCCATCCAAATCCAATCTGCCGCTGTGTATTTTATTCCGTATTGTTTTCAATTGAAACACTCATGCCGTAATAATACCGATAATAAAAAAAAATAATAACAATGCATGTATGTACATGTATCTCTGTGTACTCTGTGCCAGCACACACAATTTCGTACCGTGCAAGTCAAGAAGTCTTTATAATATCTTTGCATTGTATTCGAATGTACATATAACCGTGTGTTTTCTCTGTCTCTACTTCGAAGTAAGCAACCACAACAACAAGCATCACCATCTACGGCCACATCATCTTCACATCACACAGGATTACATACCACAACTGATAAAGATAGCTTGAACAAACAATAAGAACATGTAATTCTGTACACATGCAATGCAATATATTTATGCAATGTGTTTTACTATTTAGCTACATGCATGCAGTAAAAAAGAGAGAAATAAAATATGAACCATACTACACACTTATAAAATTCAGTGTGCATGATACAAGTAAAACGGCAGTGGTATAAAGTCTGTGTTGTTGGAGAAGAAATAGTGAGCTGGTTAAAATAAAATGTGTGGTTGTGGCAAAACAGGAAATTTTTTGTTCGAGTCTCTCAAGAGCAAGTCGCCACACACACACACATCCATATAATATGTAATAAGCATGCATACGTATGTGTAGAATATAATACTGACTCACTCACCCAGGAGCAGACGCACACTTTATGTAGAGACATGAAGACGAAATGAGAAGACTGCCAGTTTTTTTCTTTATTCGTTGCATAACACTTTTTTTTCCTTCGACAAACAATAGTATGAGACGGATGGAGAGAAAGGGAAACACTCTCTGGGTTCAACTTTACCCTCTCGTTCACACTGTGTTCTCACTTGAAGAGCATTATTAGAATATGCACGAAAGTAAAAGCGAAGCCGAAAAGAGTGAGAATACTGGAGGTACTGGGCTGAGCTTAAAAACCTCAAACAAAATGTGCATTAAGCAGTATTAAAGCAGCAACAGTGAGGAGGACGATGGTAAAAAAACGAGTATTTGCCAGTTTAGTGGTAGTAGCAGCAGCAGCAGTAGCACTATGCGTTCTTCTTCCAGTTTTGGAAATAAATGGCCAGAAAGTTATGCTTATGCTTTAAACACTTATGTACATTTTAGATGGTAGCTATAAAAAAGTTGTGCTTTTGCAAATACATGGCTATAAGAAATATTATGATACTTGGCCAGCATGTACGTATGTAGTAGTAAGCAAGGACAATGCAATGAAATATAATGAATAGGACTTAAAAAGCAAGAAAGTAGTGAGTTTACGAGAAAAGGCTTCCTTAGATTTTCTCTGAAAAAAATGGCTTGTATATGTGTGTGTGCGTAGCAGATGGTGCTTTGTTGGTGCTGTTGTTGTTATTGCTGCTGGTGAATTACTTATATGTCACAAAGCCAAGTAGGCAAGTCAAAGATGTGTGCTGTATCAGACACATTTTGGTGTGCCAATGTTACACCAGAGAAAGGAAGTAAAGCAGGCAAGAAAAGCATTGCCATATCACCGCCGTCACCACCACCATCACCACTGCCAAAAGCACTGTAAATAAATGAAAGTGGCTAGCTAGGCCTACTGCTGAGCGTTTTCATCCATCCATCCGATTGTCCGCTTTCTTTCTGCGTTAATATGATGATGCAGTTCCAGAGAGCTAGCAAGGAAGCAAAGCAGCCAGGCAATAATAGAGAATGTGAGGAAAATGCGACAGGGGTCTGGTGCCAGTGCCTAGGAATAATGTACAATGTACGTGGTGTTCCGGCCAGAAAAAGAGCTATGTGATGAGGCTGCTTTGCCTGCCGCTGCTGCTGTTAGTGATTTGAAGGAAAAGGTTTTTCCTTTTTAGAGATATATGTATAAGTAGTGTTTGTGTGAGAGACTGGGAGAGAGAAGAGAGTCAGACAGAAAATATATTGTTGTAGAAAGGGCAAAAAAGTAATAGCTGTTCTGTTGCTGCTAAAGTTTTCTGGATCCAGTAACTCGCTCTGAGCGCTCAGCTCAGCTCATTCCTTTCGCTCTACTCCTACCACGCTTGCTGCTACTTCCACCACTAAGAGCTGTGAGAGATGACATTATATCATTATATAACATGATACCTCTCGGATACGAAACGAGTGAAGAGAAATACTTTTCGTGTGAAACATAGTATAATGTATGTGGCAGAGAGGGAGAAAGAGAGAGAGAGAGAATATAGAGCTGCTGCAACTTCACTTCTTCTGAAGTGACTGGTCCAATCCCAGTGCTCCATTCTCAAATATGTACACACATAAAACAGAAAATGTAAAAGCTGTTGCTGCCTCTGCTCCGTTCTTTTTATATACGATTCCCCGTCTTTCTCACTCTCTACCTAATAATCATAGAAAGCGGAGAATTGTAGTGTAATGTAAGAGAAGAGCGTGTCTCTCTCCGTGTATTTCTTGATGTGAGATTGTGTGAGCAGCTCTGGTGTGAGCTCCTCTCGTCTTCTTGCCACCAATACCACTGCTTCGTCAAATGCTGACTTGCTTTACTTTACTTTACTTCTCATTCTTGATGATGATCATGACGATGATGATTCAGTATATATGCATGCACCACCACCACACTCGTTGTTGTATGGCATGAAAAGTATTGTGTGCACACACACACACATACGGACAGACACTTCTAAACCCACCACCATCACCACCACCAACCACTATTGCTGCGACTACTAGCACTACTTACTACAGACATAACACTCATGTTCACGGCTTCCCTATCTCCCATTCCTCACACTGACTTCAACCTGACACAGTGAAAAAGCTAGAGTGAGAGAGAGAGGGTTTGAGTTCGCTGCTTCTGTTTTTGTTGTTGTTGCTGTTCCACACTATATGGCACGACTCATCATCTTTCGGTGCCAGTGACCAAGTCAGTCGGAGAGACTTTGAATATCATAGCGCAGCTAGCCCTGCACACCGAACATTTCCATGAGTGAAAAATCATACAACGCTTTTTCTCACATCTCCATTGCTTTGTTCTCTTATGACAAAAGATAAGTCAGTGACGTTTGTTCTAATTTTGACAAGTGTCTAGGAAAATTTGGAGATTTTTGCATATGAGAACGATCTCAAGTTTTCATAGTTAAAAATCATATGCAAAGGCCTTATTTTTGCATATGTAACACATCAACCCATAGCGACATACTTGACTAAGGACAAGTGTCGTGCCGATTCATGTGAAAAGTGTGAAAGCTATAATAAGCTGTGGAAAGAACAAAGTTCACGGAAAACAAAAATAACATAAAACACTCAAAAACTTGAAAATTAACAAAATGTCCTACGTAAAGCGGGTACCTTATATGGATAACATGAGAAACCATGGAGGCCCCTTGATAACTACATGATAGCATTGGGTCACTACCATGCTTTATCAAGATTACAACAAAGAGAAAAGAATTTTATGCAAACAAAAATCCACGATCCTACATAATCCAGAAATCAACATGAAGTGTTTTCTCAATAGTTCACGTCTCATTTTTACTCAAAGGAAAGAGACAAAAAGTGACACGAGAGAATTTCCTCAGATACACCTCTTATGACAGCACTCTTACTGTTCACGGATATTTTTCACAAATAAACTCTAAGTGTGAATGGACATATATTGAACTTTCAACTGTGCAATGTACTTTAATAAATTGTACATTTAAAAAAATGTTGATCTCGAAAATATTGAATATACATACATACATACACTACTTTTTGCAATAACAATGCAACATCTTTGTTACACATGAGCATACATTGGGAATGAAAAAAATATACATGGAAAATGGATTTATAGATGAATGGAAAAAAGGAGAAAATAAAAACTGAATTTTTTAATTTATTTATTCATTGACTCTGAAATCGCTGCAATCCAGTTGTAATCAACAGTGATTCTTTCTCCTTTAACGATATTACAACAGAAAGTTCCTACTTTTCAAATAGCCTAATTTATTCCCCACACTTGCCCTGTGTGGACGCATGAGAGCTGAAATAAGCATCACCACACACCGAGTAACTGCAGCAAACCAGGAGACAAATTTAAGTGTCTGCAATACTTTACATTGACAGTTCACTCTTATTCCTACGCGACTGCTCGTTTGCATCAATATTATTATTTTTGACTAAGAACTCTCAGCGAAACAAAGTTTTGGACATGCAATGGCATTTATTAAAGTGAGTTGGAAAATTAAGTGAAGCTAATTGACAGACTCGTCGTCGCATTAAGTTAGTACAACTGCTGCCATTATTATTACCTATTATCCCATGCATACTACACAAAGTAGTATGAAAAGGACAAAGTGAGCCACAAACTAGAGTACAATGACTATTTCTGTTCCTCATCAAATGTCACTCTCGTTTCTAGTTCATCCGGTAATTTCCATAATAATATTGTGAGGCCACTACTAAAAAGTGCCTGGGTGCACACAATTTGTATGACAAAATCAAATCTTGATGTGACTTTCTGTAAATGAATGAAAAAAAAATTATGATGCACATTCTGTCAATACTGAGACAATACAATTGAAAAAAGTGAAACAAAGTGCAATGAATAAGAAACATAGTCAAAAATCGGACTTTATAATGATATGCAGCAATTAAATTTCATTTTATGAAAATTGGAAAGAGAAATTGAAAAAATCTCTATACAAGAAAAACATAAAGGGAAAATAAAGTAACACTCTTCACGAGTGTATGGAAAGAGAACCGCCACTATCATCCTTATCATCTCTAAACAACAAAAATCTTAATCCTCGTCAGTATTATTAACAAGACTACTACAAACTACACAAGGCACAACAATAATCAATCAAAATAAATACTCGGCCGGCACACTACAAAACTAATTTACATGCTACTACGCATCTCACTCCATTCGAGTAGAAATAAATCAATCAATAAATGTTATCAAAAACGTTTTTGCTGCTGAATGCCAAAAAGGAATAATCATAACAAAATAAAAGTTTTATGATAAATAACGTTTCATTACTTCTCTGCTCCTGATTACAAAAAACGGACAAGACCAAAGAAAAAAAATTCATTTCAAACCTTTTTTTTCTCTCTACAATTTCCCTATCAAACTTCAAATATTGTGTGCTCACACTTTTATCGCCCTTTCTGATTTCTTGGAAGCCCAGTGAAAATTTTTAGTTCTTGTTTAAACACGACAAACTTTATCCATCAACAAGGCCAAGAGAAACACACGTATTCTTCATTGGAATATACGAACATTTATGTACACACTTCATATTATTTAATAAGACATTCCCTTGTTTTCTTAAGACAAGTTAACAAGAGAATCAATCGTGCTTTCTTCATCATCACCACCATCATCACTAACAAAAACGACCCTTTGTGATGAACAACATTGGACTGTTATCACTTTTCCATTCTTAATTTATTATTCATCAAAATTATCCTTAATTCTTCTCTCTGGTTCGTATACCACCACTAACTACCCAACTGCTATCTTTGAACGTGTCTTTTTCCGAACCTATATATTATTAGCTGCAAGAATAGAAATTTACCTACAAAAAGGAGATAAGGAGAAGGAGACGAGAAGACAAGAAACAAGTACGAAAACGAAGCGCGTTGGAAAGAGAGATAAGGAGACATAAGCGTATAATATGCATACAATACAATAATGCCATGCGACTTTCCTTATCAGCAACAGCAATAATCGACCTATTCCGAGCAAAAATATTCAAATTACTGTGAACATTTTCACTTGATTTTTGCTCCTTTACTTCCAACCCACAAATTTCATAAGAAGCAGACAACAAGCATTCATAACGATATCTACCTTAACCTTATCATCATTGTAACCTACCATTTCCAAACTGAATGTTGTGGTGTTTGTCGCTGTGAATCATCATCACACATCATTATCATATAAGTGCTGCGCATTGGTGAACTTGTTATTTATTGATGGTTTGCTCTTGTGCAAGTCGGTGTCCAAATTAAAAAGATAAAACTGTGAGCCAGTCAATAAAGCTCTCATAATATTTTTCAGTGAAAGAGAGCAGCAGCGCGTTATAGGATAATTTTTATAAATAGTTTTTTTTCCCTTCATCTTGAACTCATTCATCAGTAGTCTACAAATGTGATTAGTGCTTAAAAAATAGTAATTGTCATTTCTGTGGAAACAACAACTGTGCGTATTAATTTTTACGGTGAAATCGTTACAAGAATTTTGAAAAAAATTTCAACAAAAAAATCTACTCACGAATCTGTCATCATCGTCTGGATCCTCAGCCAGTAATCTCTCGAGGTGGAAAGCATCGGCTCAATGCGTTTCGAACCTCCAGTTTCACTTGTACCAGAAATGGCGTTTCCGCCATTCCTTTTACCCAGAGCTCCACCAGCAGGACCTGCAGATTTTAGTGTGTCCTCACTTCTCAGCCAAAATCCTTACTTACCATTGGGACCCGGTTACCCTTTGGTACCAAAGTTGGGTCCTTACCCACCACCTCCAGCACCTCCTGGAGGACCTAATGATGATCTCAGACCTCTCAGAAGTATACCGCCTGATGATGATGGTGTCGTAGATGACCCGAAAGTTACCCTTGAAGGAAGAGACTTGTGGGAAAAATTTCATAAACTTGGGACTGAAATGGTGATAACTAAATCTGGGAGGTAAGTGTCGTTTTTTAAACAGTTTACCAGTTTTAACTACTCATTAAACATACATAATCAGTGCAACACACACAAAGTTTCGAAATCACATCAATTATATAAATTCTCCGGGTGAATTTATGAAAACTGAAAAAATCATGGAGACTCAAGTGAGTTGCGTTGCTGCTGCCGTTCCTTCCGTTCAGCGTGAAACGGGAATGTGGGCAATGTGAAACATGCCATGCTACACTATAGCTAGCAGAGCAGCAGCAGTACAGGAGCAAAGCAAACGCATTTCCACCACCACTGCTTGGCCTTGCGTTAGCATTTTTTGCATAAAGTACGCACTCTCCTCCATTAATTATAATTAACCTACTATTATTATTCAGACTGAAATTGAAAATGAGCTATGAAATGGAATTACTGAATAATTTATTATTAGCAACTTGCATATACAATTGGCATGCAGAAATGATAGTGCAGAAATAAATTTTATTGTGGTGAAAATTAAGTTTGGATTATAGGAGTGTAAAATAGAGTTGTTGGTTTAGAAACGTGTAATTTGGGAAAGGTGACACCTTTTTAGAGGAAATTGTGATAATTTGCTAAATAAAAAGATAGGTTTAGGATTTTACGCATCGTTATATATAATAGTGGTGAAGATATGTATATAGTGTTGGTAGTTGTTCGATTATAAATGCGTAGGTTAATACTAGTCCAGTTAAAATCAGAAGTAGCATTTTAACGTGTACTTTTTATATTTATTTATATAGGTATATATTTTTCACGTGGTAGAATCCAGTTGTCTAATAATAATGGCACCTCAGCTCATATGTAAATTAAGATAATTTTAGATAAGCATTTCTATTTCCTGTGGGCTCTCTCCATTAAGAAAAAAATAATAACAATAACAAAATGAACTTGTAAAGGTCCCTTTTCATCAGAGACGCATTACTATTACCCATTCAGTAATTTGAAAATATACTGGATATTTTAATAGAAATGTGAAACGCAATTGCATTAATGATTGTAATACGTTTCTATTTTCTGTGTTTTCAATATTAGTCATTCCACCTTTTGTTGATCACATCTTTCAGTAAAGTCTACTTCCAGCTGCATCCATAAGAAAGTGGTTCCAAAGCAATGATTAAAAATTTGCATAAAGTATGTTATGATTAACGAACCAAAACAAGGTTTTCAAAGTCTGCCATTGATTAATTATTTAGGATTTCTGGCACCAGTGCAGGGTGAAGAATGAAGATAAGGGATTGACCGTACATAAATAAATGTTTTTGTGTGTCCTCTGTTACAACTCATTTGCAATGTTTACGTACTTTCCATATAAATTTCCATTCAAAAATACTAGAAAAATTGCGAAAGGATATTTAGCATTTATTACTTCTCCTATAAACATATTATATTTGTTATTTTAATGATGTTATACTGCGTACTTGATCCTTGTAGTCATGCATAATAAATACATGTGATAGTGCGTGAATTTAGTGAATTCATCAAGCGTTTTCTCATAACTTTGTCTGCTTTGTACTTCCCAAAATGTATGCATGTTAAAATCTGCACGTATTATCTATCCTCCTACACTCACATTATACATTCTTCTTGCTACACACAATTGTCGTAGTGTATCGTCTCACACAACTTAGCCGTTAGGGTAAGCTGATCCTGTTTAAACGAAAAGGTGTCGGCAGTGTTGGCAATTAACAAACGGTCAGAAGAGCTATAAGCTCATTAAACAAAGTATTATGATCCATCAAATGGTGTATTTTTCTCTTTATCCGTGCAATAACTGCATTATTATTATGCTACAAAGTTTCTCTAATATCACTTAGGTATTTTGCAGGTAATACACACACAACGCACATCTACCTACACAACACACACAGAGACAATAACCTAGCTTTGAAATGAGACAGGCTTTCGCTTTATTATTATTATTGTAGCGATGAGTGCATTTTCTTCTTGCAAACTAATAAAGTTGGGAAATATAGAGACAGAGAGAGAGAACATACACACACCTTTGGAACATAACATCAGGAGAGAAACAGCATATTTTAGAAAAGAATCACAGCCACCATTACTATCTTCATCGTCACTATTTCACATTGCGTTAGCGTACATTTACAAACTATTTTGCCATAATATCCATAGTCATAATAGTCATCATCATTCTGGTCATTATTATCATCACACGTAATATACATACACCATAACCATTATCATCAGTATGCATAATCATCATCGCCATCATCAACAAAAGAGCTGTTTTTTTTTCATCTACGACCACCACCACCTATTTACTAGCTCTTTGCTTAAAAGTGAAACAACAACGGCTTATCGTCTTCATAAGAAACAATTTTAAAGAGTTTTAGTGATGACGATCATGGTGGTGTGGTGTACTGAAAGGAAAAAGTCTTAAAATGATGTACACAGAGACAAAAAAATGGATAAGAATTGAGCAACGAGTTCGTTCTTTTTTTCTTCTATGTAATGCATGCACCACGTTCATTTTGATGACTAAAATGTGTATGCATGTGTGTGTGTGTGTTAAATTACCTATTATAGCGGTCGCATTTAAGTTTGTTCTATAGCATCAAACTGTAGATAGATGAATGAAGAAAAATCAAATCGCTATCATAATGAGTTACCTTACATTCTTTCCTAGAACATCAATAGCTGCGGAAAAATCCTGGAAGGAAAATATTTTTACCGTATGAGAAGAATAGAGTATATAGTCGCTAGGAAAAATAAGCTTCGACTATGACGCATGCGAACGGTGTCTTTTAATACTTCTCATTCATAATTCAGGCTTGTTCCTAGTCCTATACTCCATTACTACTACAACCACCACCACTTGTGTAGCTCTTTTTGCTTACCCTTTTTTCTGTGTTATATTAAACTGCATGACTGCACGCATGCAAACAACATCAGAGTAATATTAATAAAATTATGGTATTTTTTCTATAATGTATATAAGTCGGTATACCTTGAAAAGGCGAACGTTTAAAAAAATGCATATTAATTTATTCATGCAACGAGAAAGAAGCACATTTTTTCAATGTTATATTATGCAATTATGAAATGCAGTTGAGGAAGGAATCTCTGTGAGAGAGAGAGAGGTTGGCTAGTTATCTGAAGGAAAGTATCAACAAGAAGTGCTTGTCTTTGTAATAATAAATTACTTTCAAAAGATGATTATGACTACCTTCAGGCAGGTGAGCAGCCATACATTGTTCACTGCATCTTTCGTGTAAAACGTTGAATGGTTCTGTGGCGGCTGTGGCACCAGGCATGTAAGATACCTAATACGAGTAATAGATGAGCATGCTCGCTGAATAGCCAAAGGAATGATGATGGTAGTAGACGGTTCGAAAACGCTATAATGTACACATATAGTCAGTGCATCATCACTGCTGCCATTATCTACAACGACAAAGTCATAAAGTATAATGCTAGTAGTAGTGACTGATAAAAGCTCACTTTATTCACTTTTATGCTATAATAATACTGTATTTGTTTTACTATCATTACTACTAAATGAACATAAATTTACAAGTGGTGAGGTGGCTGTTGTGTGATGATGTTTACGGTTGTTGTTATTACAACCCTGTTTTTTTTGCCGTTCCATCTACCATCATCATTGCCACCAATGCAACTTTTCGGCGGAACTTGATTAAAATACATAAAATAACTTGTAGAGATAGTGATGTAAATAATGGGGATGTAATTAATTTTATTTTCTATATTGCTCCCTCTCGTTAAGTTATTCCCACACGTTTTGCTGAAAGTGAAATGTAATTTCTTTGAAGAGCTCTATAGGTATTTATGGGGTGAATCTGGAATGTAAATAGGTAAATAAAAAAATAAACAGGATTAAAGTGAAAATGATGAACCTTATAAAAGTGTTAGTACTTAAACAATTACTAGTTTGCTCGCTTCTTAAGTTTTGCAAAAAAAACTATCTACTAATCACTAATGCTATCAGCACAAGATAAAGTGGAAAGATAAATAAGTATACATTATGTTGACTATAAAAGATCATATTTTGTAGGATTTTTTTCATATAGAAAGGACTAGGTGGTTATGAGCTTGTAGAAATGAAATTCTAGGTAGCGCATATGACAACATGGTTTGCTTATGTTATATGATATGATAAGTATGGTGTGTTTTTAGATATTAAATACATACATTGATGTGTTACACATGTTCTATGGTTTGCTACCATATAGCCAAAGCTGTTTGTTGGATTGTTTAGTTGGTTGAAAGAGTGGAAAGTCGCCATCTAACTCATTTAAACAAATAATGATCTTTACCTCACCACGGTTCCATGATGCTACATGTTGAAAGACTAGTTAATGAGCTGACTTGCATCAACAACAATTCATATTACATTATGTTTTATCTGGACATTTGTCGGATAAACTGGTGATTCTGGTAGTTATGGTGATGGCTCGTTTAGCCACTACCATATTATCAAATAACTGAGAACTAGAGCCTACTATATGACTCCAACGACAAATGTCTGTTCCTCCGGCCAGTCGTCACAACTATATGCACTTTAACGGTTTGTTATTATCAAATTAGGCAGGCGTCTCAGCTCGATGGCCATCGGATGAGGCTTCTTCGCACCCAAGGTCTGTCGAGTAGTCTAGAGGGGGAAAGAGGTGTTCACCAACCTCTGGCCAAAAATTGGTAGCAGTGGGTGACTACTCCCACCCCAGAAATAGGAGATAATGATACCTCTCTGACTGTCGCAGTACCAAACATATCATAACAGCTCAAATCTCCAGTAGATTTTTTAATATGCCCAACGAAATAGCTACGAATTCAAAAGAACACCTATCTCGGCTTCTAGATTCAACCATCACAAAGACTGGTTATTTTTACAAGCATACATAATAATAATAATAGTGATGCATACCTACAACACTGAATATTAGACAAACGACGTCCTCCTAGCTTTAGCTCTTGTTCAGCTTGCTCAATTTAATGTATCATTTAAAACGCTGCACACTTACTCACTCATAATAGACAGATAGCACATAAAAATCACGTTCCTTCTTGCTCGTCCTCTTCTCCCATCATCATCTTGATGCAGCGTATCTTTCCTTTAGCAGCCAAATCATTTTAGCGCTATTATTAGTGTGGTGGAAACCCCATAATGGAAAAGATATACATAGATGGATAAAAAAAGTCAACACGAAAACTCTATCTGTCGGGTCACTTGTTAATATTATTATTATTACTACTTTTTTAAGCCAAGCACTCCAGCCAATCCTGAATTATTGGTCTTCTCAAGCCAACATACCCTCTTGAGAGAGAGAGACTGAAGAGAGAAATTACTTATTATTGTTGTTATTGTTATCATCATATCGCTTATACTTAGCAGGCAGATCATGAAAATGATTTCTATATATCTTGCCATCATTCAGACTTTTTTTGTTTCGTGTAAGAACGTGTACGCGAAAGATAATTCATGTGCCTTTCTTTCGACAAAGGAGATAGGTAAATGCAGAGATTATCATCATGATCATCATCGGCGATGATAGTAGGAGAATGCACTTGTAAATAATATGTAAGCACGCATTGTACTTTGTATTACAAGAGTATCCTTTTTTTCCTCCGCATAAATTAAAAAAATATTATAATATGTTTTGAGTGTAAATGTCTTTTGGAAAGAAAATACTACAAGTACACTTTTATAGACGTAAACACAACTAACGAATCGAGTATTTAGTATCACGTCAATGTAAAAAGAGACTGAAAAACTGTTTTTTTTAAAAGATAGCAGTCTTTGTACGTGAATATAAGTGGTCATATAGAAGAGGGCTAGTTAGTTACATATGAATGCTCACTGACTGTCATGAGTTGACAATGCGATGTGGGTAGTTGATGATAGAACATGGCTCCTCTTTTCCTTCTTTTTTTGCCTGCTGAAATACTACAGAGTCTGAAATATGTGTAATAATCATACATGTTCGCATGTACAAAGCTATATACAATATAGTGCCAACGTTGCATGGTGGTGGTTTGGTGGTGGTGGTTGGCAGCTCATTGAGCTTTGCATGTTATGTGTTTGTCGTTGTATATTTTATTATTCCTCCTTCTGTGCTCAATTGTCGTCGTGATGAATAAAATACTAACTTTTTCTTGGCCATCCATGTTCTCGTCTCCTCACACTGTGCTGTCGTACATATTTAGACCGGAGAGGCATCATCATCATCATCGTCATGATTTCTTTAGTGTTCAAAGCTCATATAGATTAAATACAGTCATACCAAACGAAAAAATGTGCTTTTTTAGAGACTTGCAACAACCTGGGTAAGAAAATAAAAAAAAACTGAAGTGAAGTTACTCATTGCACAGACATGTCTACTCCAATCCTGCATTTCGTTAAACTGGTATTAATTTTATGTTTGAACTATATATGGAAAAGAGACGAGAGGCGATGAGACCGGATTTGGTTAGCCGGACGCTTTAATAACACCCTTTTTAGTGAATTTATTGGCTACCATAGTTAAGCTCCCAGATGCGTTAATTTGATCACCAAGCTTGATTACAGTGGAATTTTTATACGCTTTGCTTGTAACTCTGAAGATATATGACTTTCACAGCGTGATTGTTAGGCATCAAATCAGATTCACCAAAAAATTCATTCAAGTTCATGGGCATGTATGAAGATGATAACCATAATAAAAAATATCCATGGACATTGCAAGAAGTTGGATTTTGACATGAACATTGTGTAGTTGATGCTAATGTAACAAGAAAAAAACTAAAATTTGGAGTTTGTATTGGGCATGCAAAATAACCCGGTACTCAAAAGGTACATAGACTCTTTTGTATTAAATTTCATATTTCATATGGGTCAAATGTGTAAAAACTTGAAGTTTTCAAATAACATTGGATGTTCTATCATCATTCTCTATAATTATTTTTGAACAGCTTTCACAATTAATTCTCTAGTGAATTATATTCACAAAGGGACAGACTGATCACAAACATAGTTGAGGCTAACGCGTAATTTTATGACGTTGGTTTTTTCTCTCTCCGACCATCCCTTTTTAACTGTAGACGTGCTCACAAAACACACACCCGATAAAAATTTCTAATGGATTCAAATTGAGTGTGAAAACAGAGCTGACAATTTGCCAAAAAGAGGAATAGATTTGATGGCACGAAGCTGGCGGCCGTCCATTTAGAAGGCATTATTTGCATCAGGGAAAAGATCATAGTTTTGATTATCCTCGTAAAAATTATCCCTCTCTGATTCTGTGCAAGTGATAACATTAGCATAAATGTACGAGGAGAGAGAGAGAGAGGGAAGGCCGTTGACTGTTTTTCACAACGGCAATAAATAGAGTTAAAAGAGATCAAGAGGAAGGGGTAGAAAGGTATTATGCTGAACTTATAATACCTGCTAAAATGAATTGGACATAAACACGGTAAAGGTAGGTAATAGATGTATGGAGTTGCATTAGAACAAGAGGGAAATTTCTGCTGTTACCCAACTAGCTCGTATATATTTATGTACGTTAAGTGTATATGTTTGTGTATTGGAGTGACAGGCAGGGAAAGAAGGGAGAGATATGATGCTATTGGAGATAATCAAGTTTCTTCAACTCCCTGCGGTTTTTCAATGTGCGCGTCAGATTCATTGTGCATTGTGCACTTTTCATAGAGAACATGAACTAACCAAACGAAAGGCAATTAAGTGTTGTTGTGTCAGTGTATATACTGCGGGGAAAGATCCTTATGGAATATTTTTTATCGGCGAATTTTACAACAAAAACAAGTAAACCCACCGGGAAACGGTTAAAAATCATCATGCTCATCATCTATAATATATGTCAAAGCATGATATGTCAAAGAAGAAGGCATGCATGCAGGGTGATTGTTGCACTGTCACAAACATGCATGCAGATAGATACGGATATACGGTTTTTTTGTTCATAAAAATGAATTGTTCGATGAGGGTACTATGGTGACGACGAGGACAAGCATGTTGATAATACCTAGTCAAGTAGTTATACTAGAGCAAGTAGACAGTTGAATATTGTATACAGATGTGTGGCAGACTTGTGTGTGCCAGCTAGAAATAGTGGTGGTAAGCGGGATAGAAGGAAAATGAGTGCCTGTTGTTGGCATCGTCATCATCATGATCATTGGCAGTGCTTAAAACCACAACAACTGCATCATCAATGCCATTTTTCAGATGATTTCAAGTGATAAAGCTCATAATACCGCGTAAGCTTCGTTCGCTGGGATTGCTAGAAGAGATCAAAAGCGGAAAATCCGAAAAAAGATGGGGGAGTGAGCTATTATTGTATAGTAGTTTGGTATTAGTTGTTGTATAGTCGTAGTCACTAGATTGTAAAGAAGAAAATGGGAACAGCAGAAAATGATTATTATTATTCTTCCAATTCACAGTCAGGGTATTGTGCATGTTTGGCTGATATGGGTGCTCAAAATCTTGGCGGTTGCGGTGGCGGTGGTTGTAGACCTGAAACGAAAATGAGATACAAAGTAAAAGCCCCTATAAAATAGTAGTAATTTAATGTAGGTATGCATATGTAGCATGTTACCATTTGGATAATTTTCTGTATCGTACTACTACACCACGGTATATAATTCTGCTCTCACACGTCTCCTCCAACTTGGAAAGGTTACGTGATTATATAACTATAATGATATATTTGTTTATTTTAGAGAAAAGTATATTTTAAGTATTCGGCATTAGAAGTAGCTGTGACGATGGGAATTAGTGGGGACGTTCGCATGGTTGCTTGTCAATGGCAGGAGATTAATTTAGTGTAAGTTGGCAAAGTGTTTGGGATTTTGTGTGATGATGATGAAATAAATCGGGCAACTGGGACAGAGAATGGCACGATTATTATTAAATGCATTGTATTTTATACTGTTGTACTGACAGTACGAGGCATTGTCTTTTGTAGATGTACTTTTACACATTTGCATGGTGTGTGTCAACACAAAGCATGAATGATGAGAAAGTGACGTAAAATGTTACATGGAAATAGGAATTAACGTTCGGAGTAAAATTAGTGAGGGTACATGGATATATATAAACTTCACAATATAAACAACAACCTTCATTAGATAAGCTTGAATTTATTTAAAGTCGACTATTATGAAAAAATTTAAAATAAAATTCTAGCTCATTTGTATATTTTGGAGTAAAAATTATTATTAATATTTTTTAAAGTATATGTAAGTATACATTTTTAGTTTCCACGTTAAAATTTCTTAATGCCTAATGACATGAAAAGCGATAGGGTGTACTTAAGATACTTGGAGGTGTCTTGGAAAGGAAAATACTGCATCCGTGTCAGCAACTGATATCGATAACTACTTATTTAACTGTTTCCAGATATCCTATAGCCATTCCATTTGGTATGTGCTATATATAACTGTAAGAAGTGATGAGTAAAAGCTTAGCGAGGAGAATAAAAGCACACAATAATATATTTAGTGATAGAGGAGACGGTCACCATGGTATAGACTTAAGTAGAGGAATGAAACTTATTATGCGAAGAAAGGGGGAACGGGAGAAAGAGATTGCATACATTACATTACATTTTATTTGATGCAGTTAAGTTTAGCATGACAAAACTAGTAGAGACAGCAGATATATATATATAGCAAGAGAGAAAGAGACAGGCAGGGAGAATAAAGAGGAAGCATCACCAAAAGCGTACTTATCTTTTGAGTCGAGAAGAGCCTTTTTATGGCGAGATAGTGTAGTAAAGAGTGAGAGAGCAGAAGTGAGGGCAACACAGGGAGAGAGAGAGAAGAACAAGTAGTGAGTAGTGTGATTCATCTGAGTCATGATGATGAGAGCAAGCGTGGACTCGACTCGCTCTTCTTCACATCTCATCTCATTGATTCTATTCTCCCTTGGTGCTAGCTCTACTTTAAAAAAATACTACTCGTAATGCTGCTGCTGCTGCTTTTGCCTCTCGCCAAAATACGATGTGCGGTTCTAGAGCAGATCCATTGAGCGGAAGTGCTATCTTTTCTCTTTTCTTTCTTTCTCGCGTTCACTTTCTCGCTATTTTCCTTTTCCTTCATCCCATTATATTTTATATATGATGGCGATGCTCGTGTTATATGTTGTATATATCCAGAAAGAGATAGTGCGGTGGCTTTTTTCTCTTCCACTCTAGAAAAAAAAATCATGCCTCACTTATAACCCTGGCTCTGTATATATAAGACTACTATATAGACATACATATTATACCACACTTGCACACAGAAACACACACACAAACCATTTCATATTATGAACACTAACTTGCCACAAACATACCAGAAGGGGTATGATAAAAAGAGCGAGAGAGTGAGAGGGAAGAAGCGAAGAGCGAGAAGATGTGTACATAAAAGGCGCTGAAACTGGCAGCAATCCGTGTGCAGAGAAGTACGATGGTTTTTTACTGTGTACCATTAAACATTTCCACGTATAGTAGAATAAAGCCGAGGAGACAGAGAAACTACTAACAAGAGTGCCTGTTTGACTGTGATGTATATCCTTTTGGTTATTTTTTTTCTCTCTTTTCTCCCTTTTTGAATTTTCTATGTGCGGATGAGGGAGAAGAGTCATGGTTGTAGTCTCACTGCAACTTACTACTACTTTGTTACTGTTACTACTTACTAGAGTGATATTCATGTGTGATATGGACCGACTATAATATACATAATATTAAATATACCTAAGTAAGTATTTGAGAATTCTAGTACTGTCTGTCAAATATTGTCAACTTTTATTAGACTACTGTTCTCTCTATTGGCTGCCCTTTTACATTGCATCGGACACATCTTTATGACTTCTCCCGTTTCCATTTTTGGTTGCCGTTTCTCCTCTCTAAGAGGACGTTTACCTAAATGTATGTATACACAGAGATTTCTGGAAAGGCAAGAAAAAAGAAGAAGAAATGATACAGGAACTGAAACTACGTAAAAGAGTTTAGAGATGCAATGTCTGTACATTTTATAGCAAGTCTGTGTGTGTGTGTGTATGCGTGCGGAGAAATGTAACATTTTTTTTCATTTTGTGTAGTAAAAGGACGTCGCCATAGTTTGTACGACGAGTACTCTATCATTATAATAATATATTATCTTATATACGGATATATATGACTGTATGTATTTGTGAACAAGTTCTGCTGAGTAGCATTTTCTTTCGATCTATCTTACTGTCTGCAGAAATTGCTCTCTCGCCTCTTTCTCCTCTTTTACTGACTGGTGGAGACGACCAAAAGTAAGTTTAAGAAAAAAAAAGAAATATTAGGAGATGGAGATGGATGGAGGGTTTCAACAGAATATATCTGTGGAACAATTTATTCTCGTCCCTTCTCTACTTCTTCTTCTTGGTTTTCCCTACTACTATCTCTCCTCCGAATCGTCAGCGTCCTTTTCCATTCTCTTTCATGTACTTCCTCCTCCTCCCTCGTATGATAGTCGTATTTATTCTTCACCACTTTGCAATAAAGCAAATTTTTGTATGATCTGCCAGCCATTGCAGTGCCAGACTACTATAACTACTACTGCTAGTTAAGATGAAGTATATATGTATACAGAATAATAAAACATGTTACCATGTATACAAACACAATACAGAATGAAAGTATATTGCTCATGATATAATAATAATGTAGGCGATATAATGCACATACTTTGCTGACTGGGTGCATAATATAGTAGCTACTACCACACTACTGGTGGCAGGAAACAGGAGTGGTGGTAGGGGTTGTTGTAAGAATGTCTCGAGCTGAAATAGTTGTTGTTTATACCTTGGGTCAAAAGTATGTATTCCTGAGAGTAAATGTGATGAGACCGAAAAACCTCGACAGCTTTCCTGCCACTATCTCTCTGGCTCTTTCTTTCTCATTGTTGTTCCATGCCTTTGACGTCTACTTTTTCTCCAGTCTCATTTTTGTACTGTTTCGTTTCCATGGAGATGTAAGCTTGGGAAGCAAGTTAATGTAATTTACTATAACAACGCATCATTCATTCTATGGATATGAATATAGGCATATATGCATATCTGAAAAAAATATATGTAACAATGTGGGTAGATAACATGAGCACGTTGCATTTGTGTAACAAGGGTGAGTAAGCAACGTAACCGTGCTCATTCATTTTGTTATAGTCCTTTTTCGCAAGTGCAAAACGTAATTCTGTGTGTGCGTGCTGGAGTAAATAGCTATTAATATTATGAGCTTGATGCCGTAACGTCCCAAGTGTAAACTCTAGGGATTCTGTTCAATTACTATTTTTGGTGTAGGATTACTATCCCTGTAAGTTTTTTATTATGCAATAGTTGAAAATTTTGCAAGGCTTTAGCACTGAATCTACATTTACAGACAGTGCAATCCACAGTAAGACTTAAGTTCAATACTGGTTTTTTGGTTGGATAGGTTTCTTATATTTATGCAGAATTCATACCACTGTGCAAGCTGAAGTAAACTTGTGCGCATTTTTTATGAAGGTTGAGAATGATAACATGATATTAGACGCGTCTATTTTTGGTTAATTAAAATTTCACTCTTACGCATAAATGAAGTTATATTTTCACTTGGTGACATGCAAGCTGACCCGGTTAGGCTGTAATAGGATTTTGCATATCATTCGTTATGCTATATAACTGTGAATTCTTTTGCTGTGTTTATTAATGTATGATATATTGATATTCGTAGCATCCAGGCTTCGAACCTCTTCGTTCATCAGAAAAGTTCATAAAAGTCATAGAGAACTTTCTTAGGAAATGGGGAACTTCCAATCTTTACCTTGAGGAAAAACATGGTTGCTTGCTACCATGGCGATTCAAGAGTTTCGTGCAACTTGAGACTTTATTAGACTAGACAAAAAACGAATCAACCAAATAAGAAAGTGAACCAAGTCAAAGTGAATAAGATTATTTATAGTACATATCTTGTTATTCTGCTTTCCTCACTTCTGCTCTTGATAGGCAATAATCTTCTGAAAATCTACTTTTTTGATGTTTAAACGAGAATTCATACTTGCAGATATATTTATATTTTTTGTCAGTTATGAATTATAGGTACTACAATAAGTATAGAAAATGTGTAAATGTATGCTGATTTTAATACTTTTATTAAACCTTCCGATGATGCCGTGTTCACGCGTGTTTAAATATTTATTGTAATAACCCCAACTCATAACCGAATTTGAATATTATTCATATAAAATAACAACATCAAGTAACGCTTTACATACGATTAGTTTTTTATATGGAGTTTTAAGGCGTAGTGAATAATTCCTTAGGTTTGCCAATAAAAACAATAAAAATCCCTGAAAAGGGAATGGTGTATGTTATTCCAGACGCCATTTTTATATGATTCTAATGTACACTCACATTAGGACTGTAGTTCAGATGAAAAAACGTTTAAACTCCCCGTAGAGATTTAACGTTTTGACGTAACACACGCAATTGTTCATCAAAAAAATATTATGTGGTGACAATAAAAATATGCCCACGTAAAGGGCCTAGACATTTAATATCGTAAAAAAGAATAAAGTTCATCTTCATCTTTTTTTATTTAATAATGCACACATACAAAGCATACAGAAGTGATAGGGGGATAACAGCTCTACGATAACGAGTAAAAGAGGAAGGGCACCGCTGTGATTTTTGGTAATGTGATTATTACACAATAGCAATAATAAGGAATAACTAACAAAGTGGAGTACATTTTTTTGTCTTCGTAGGAAGCATTTTAAAATATCGGGGGATTTTTTTTGTATGTAAGTTATAATAAATAGTGGGGTAATATATATTTGTTATATACCTACCTATTGTGAAGGTAAAAACAGAAAGAAAAAAAAAACTTTTTTTATATGTCTGTCTGTCTGCCTGACTATTACAAAAAGAGGTGCCTTTTTCATATTTAGGACGCTTTAAAAAGACTTTACGATACACTCACTGCCAAATAACAATTCAAGTGTTGGTAAAACATGGTGCCGTATATCACCAGGGAACGCTGTTCCTCTCATCATCATCACCAGAAAGCCCCATGAAGTAATTCTTCTGTGTATGCAAGTAAACATGCATGAAATCTGAACACAATGATCCGTCATCATCATCACCGCAATCGTCGGGTCTGTATTTCCTTTTTTGAGCAGAAGTGTGTAGTTTTATCAGTTGCAGTTGTGGTGTGTAGTCTTTGAAGGGAGTAGATATATTTTTTTCTTTGTATAATTTTTTTGACTGACTGGGCGAGTGAGTTGTAAAAGAGGAGAAAAGGACAAAAGAAGAAAAAAAATGAAATCATTATGGCGTTATGAGTTTTATGAATTTACAAATAAATTAAGAGGTGGAGTTTCTCTCCTCGTTTTACTCCACTTATTAATACGCTTGTTTATATGATTATGGCGACGACGACGACGACGATGTTAAGATCCTTAGGGAAATATATAATCGCAGCCAAGAACTATGCTTTTTCAACAAAACCATGATTCCCTTTGTGAATATTTTCAACATTAAAGAGGTGACAGGAAAGAGTGATAATATAACTTTTGACTATATAAAAAAACCACTTGAAGTAAAATCAAGTGTGGTAGAAATATGAGAAAAAATGCACACAACACACATATTTTTAAGAATAGTAATAACGGCTCATTTTCTATTGTATCATTCTTATTTTTGATTGAATATTAGAAAACTATGCGGTTCTTGTGTATGGAATAAAAATAAGTAAATATTGCTTGGGATACTTAAATCTAAAGCACTTCCATTACTACACGTAAAAGTGGTATAATTTTTACACTTGCTATCGATAAACTAAAGGCTACACCGTATATAGAAAAAAATGGCCGCCAGTTAAATTGAATGAAAAGGTTGAATAATGAATTTCATAAATAGAGTGTACCCTAGGTTAGGCAATTTATGTATCTACATGTACATATTATATATAAGCACAAAATGTATTGTCATAATTTGTATTTGTATAGACCATCCAAAATTGTTTGCGCCTGAGCAAAAAATGAATAAAAGTTTTGACAGCTTTTTGTCTTTCTCTTTTTACATCCTCCCAGGGTTCACAGATGTTCTGGTTGTTGAGTGATAGATATAGACGAAATCATCATAATTCATATAAAAATTCTAGAATGAGTAGTAATAGTAGTGTTATAGTTTTGCTGGAAAAGTTTTCAAGGACTGAATGTTTTTCCTGACTAACAGAGTACAGTTTCTATTGTGTTTTGTTGGTTTATTGATGAAAAACTTGCATACATGTTTGCATTCTCCCCTATGCATTTTATTATCTTCCGTATCAACAATATCTATTCAAAGTGTAAAAATCATAATTCAAAACTTTACCAAACTTGTAAAAAGTTAGTGTTAGTATAAATTGCATAAAATTATCATGTTCTTGTTGCCAGAAATATTGATACCTTATATGCAATATAAGAAACTGGTTGATAAAAAAAACTTTAATTTTAAGTCGGATTATTAAACAGTGATAAAAATAAACCTGTAACTGCAGCAATAACTCGGTATCGGAAGTTACCATCTCTGTCGGGGTTATTCGTCAACTAAACTCAAGTGTGTCCGTTCATCGACTGTATAGTAGCATGCTTTACACAACTTTACTAGCACAACTTGTGGTGTGCAGTGTTGCTTTTTGTAATAATTTCCCTTTCCATGTCTACCCTCTCCGTTTTACTCATACACACATTTTTTATGCAATGCATCGAATAACTTTATTGTGAAACAAGCATTATTATAATTCCTATGAAAGTAGAAGCATTTCGTATTTTACATAAAAAATTCTTTTTGTTATTATTATCATTATGCCAGTGTTGTAGGAACAGTCATTACATCTACTAAATACATTGTACAAAGTACAACATCATCACGTACAAGAACATGTCATGTAGGAAAAGGGCTACACTCTGCTATCATACTCCCGTTTTGATTGAGCCTTTTTGTCAAGGGCCTCTTTTCTCTTCTCTACACACTTTCTATACACTCATTGATATAGTTTGTTACTTATGAAAAGTGGAAGTACAAAAGTGGAAATGGTATGATGGTGTACATGTATAAAAATAGAGCCCCCATCATCATGTGTAGCTTGTTGTAGTAGTCTTCATGTGAGAGTTAGTTGGTTTGGTGCGATGGACGATAGTTAGTGGTAGCATTAGTAATAGTAACATCACTTGATGAAGATCACGATGATGATTATGATATTTGATGCGATGTGAGTCGGGTTCGACCCTTGTGAATTCTCATTGAAGCCATGAGAACAGTTGTGGTCTAGAAAAACGTAATAACGTTAGAAACGGTCTGTCTACTCCATGACATGGTAGGCTAGGGAACAAGGGAGTAAAAAACTAAACTGCTCCTGCTGGAGAGTTAGTTGATACGATGGTATTATATTTTGATAATGGGGAATAATACACGAATGAATGACGTATGCCGTCGTAGTAGAAAGAGCGGTTATGGCTTTGTGCATGCTTCCAAATACATACATCAAGATTTAAAGATACGCACATAAGTACATCATGAAAACTCATTCATTGTGTTTTTATTTAATACAGTGGTTTTTCGTTGTTGACGAGTAGCAGACTCTCTTTTGAGGGATGGATGAAAAATTGAGTTGTGCTTCTGTGTATAGCCGGGCAGAATAGAATATTATGTACAATGATGATGATCTTATTATATCACTTTTATGTGTCATAATGCATATTATACATCGTATATAGTTTTTTTTTATATATTCGATTGAATGCATTTGGTATTTGGTGAAGATGGGTTTTCTGTAGGGAGGAAATTTTTGTAGTTTGTATTGTGCTGTATTGATGAACATGTTCGGGACGTGTATGATGATGATGCAATACAAATCAATTTTTGTGAACGAAATGGCTGCCAGGTTGTTGATAGTGTGTTCGTATTAGCCGTGAGTAATAACTTAAAAAATGGTTCGTAAATATAAATGGAGTTCATGTAAATAAAAAATCATATAAAGCAAGGTTTTAAATGTAACTTGTAAACAATTTGTGTAAAGCGCAAAGGTAAAATATAAAACAGCGCGTTATGATTGCTTGAAATAGGTTTAAATGCTAAATGCCGTGAAAAAAAATTAAATTTAGTTGGGTAAATAACTCGACAAAATACAAAGTGTAATTCACCTTTGGTTACCCTTTACTTTAAATACTTTATGAGCAGACACAAGTATTATTTGGTATCCAGTAATGTCACCACAAGTCTTGGCATTTATACATTTAGCATTACATACAAAAAAAATTGGACAAATAGATTAGGAGTTATTTTCTGTGTTATTATTGTAGCTTATAAGTTTGACCATGTCACGAGGGAAAAAAATGTTTCATGGAGTGCTATAATTTGATTTGAAATGCTTGGTAGGCTTGTTTGAAAGTGTTTTTGAAATTGGAGGAATTGTAGTTCACCTCGGTTTCGATTAATGCTGATGAACCACTATTTTCTATTCGATTATGTATTATCTTTTATTTAAAAAGTTGAAAGTAAATATATAGAAGGTGACATAAGAACGACGAACAGGGCAAAAAACTGACTTCCGTGAAAGTTCAGCACTACAATGAACGCTAATCTTGTCATATTTAATATAGGATATTTGAGTTTATTCCATTCCGTAATTTTTTTTGAGTGGGTTGGTCACCCTAAAATATCCTTAGCAACAGTGTAGTGTTTGCCACGAAAAGTAGTTGCGATGGGTTGGGCTGGTACCTTCTGGATGAACTTCGAATTTGAAAAATAGGTTCACAATAAAGTGTCTTGTAAAAAATATTTTTTACTGGCTACTTTAGAATATTGAGTTTTTTTACATAAATAATATCATGTTATAAAACTGTTGAATTAGTGGTTTTGGGCTACCCGAACAGACACACATGTCAAGTGCGAGTTTTGTAAAATGTATAATGTATTTTTTTTTCCATGGCTGAAAATAATGTAACGAATTTTTACTTCATTTTAAATTTATACAGGCCACCTATTTTTCATGTTTGGGATTATGTATACCTGAAAATTTTTCATGTGATTCTACTGTTCTCTGAAGAAGCAAGTATTAATATACCAGGTATTACAAGTAAATTCAATATCGAGGCTATCAATAACAAAATCCGATTGGTTATGGAACATTTTATTTTATTTTTCTGATAAGAATTTATTGTTTTCAACTGCCCATCGACGTCTAGTTATTGATTGGCACATGTTGGCACTGAATACCATATAGCCATGTAATTTGGACAAGAGAAATAATATGCTGACTTTGCACATTGCTACGTGTTTTGACAGACGCCCTTGTTTCTGAGAAAAAATTATTTAAATATTTTTAATACCATAAAATCATATAATACGAAATTTTATATATAAAATTTCCGTCCACATTTAAGATTCATAATAAAAAAGTAAGTATCTTAAGATGCTTATTATGTCATGCTGCTCTTAAAGAATGCCTGATCTACTGTCGGGTCAGCATACTTCCTGTATTATATTCTATTGTGAGGTTGTCAGTTGTCAATTCTTGGGCATCATAATATACGTAAAAAAAGTAAGACTCATCATCATGATTTTACTACTATGGGCAGAGACGTAAAAGATGTATAAAGCCTTGTGTTGTAGAGCTCACAGTATAACATTCACTAGCATTGTTTTCATATAAACTTTTCGTCGGTTTTCACGGCGCCCTTCAATTCTCCTGGTTCGTTGCTTCCGAAAAGGACGAACCACACACCGCTGTGCTACTACTGCACTACAACCGCCATACCACACCGCGCACATCACTACTTTATCCTATAAAAATTGTGTCTCTCTGCTGCTCTAAATAAACTGTTCAAGCGATATACCTTTTTGGTACGGAAGGAAGAAGGTACTACGAAATCTGAGCCTTCCAGATATACTCACTCACTGAAAAAAAACAGCTTGAACTATAAATTTTGAGTACATGTGCACATATAATTCACACAAAATTGAAGAGAGAGTGGAGATTTAAGAAGGTATTTGTCAAATTGAAACCTGTGTAAGCGATACATGGATTATGGAAAAAAATGATAAGGATGAATATAATGCGTGAAAAACCTGTGTGTGCATTGTTTTCTGTTTGCTCAGCTCTTAAATGATGTTCTGTTGTTGACTTTCCTACACATTTCCCATCTATGTATATTGCAAGACAGATAGGTAGTACGTTTGTTCCACTCATGCATATTATTATTGAGTCAAAATGATGATTAGGAGATAGCTATATAGTTTTTGGTGTCTGCGTAGTAAACAAACATATTTAACCTTAGGCTTGAAGATGATTAGGAAACGGACAGGGAAAGAATAAGACCTCCAGTTGTCGTGATGCGTAATTGGTAAGGAGAGTACAGTTTTAATATGGACAAAGGGACCGAAATTCTTAGGAAGTTTCCTGTACTCATTTACACGACAGTAAATCCATCCGCAAAGTCCTTATCTTGATCTGCTCATCCATCGGCTCACACACTTGAAAAACACAGATCACCACAAAGCTAAGAAGAAAAACCGAGCAAAGGTAAATAAATATGCGTACGTAATGGTGTGGTGCTCAGCGAGCAGTTTTGTGAGTAGTGTGACGGTTGTCTACGGAATACGAAATCTTCTTCTTCCCTGTATGCTCGATATATATATTCTTACCTATATTCACATTAAATCTTCACAAGCTCCGTTGGGAAGAACTCATGCTTGGATTGGTATGCAGTGTTGCTTGTAGCAGGTTAAACATGTCTTCTCCCTTTGCCAACTGCACTGTCATTCTCATCATCGTCACGATGATCGTCTTGCAGTGGAAGAAGAAGACAGCAAAAAGCAGGGAGCAGAAAAAGTATGCAAGTGTCGTCTGTTGGTTGAAATAGTCCGTCGTCGCCATCACCTTATTTCTTCTTGACCTTTCCGTCTGCCCATTTTAGTGTGAAACATGCTTTTAAAATTGCTCTTCTTGCTCACTCTGGACACTTTTATCATTAGGAAAACAGCAATACCGACGCGAGGACATGGTAGTATATCATCACCACATTCTCCCAGTCAACCAAACAGGCAGGTAGACAGATAGAGAGAGAGAAAAAAAAACTATAAAAGTTTTGCGACCCTTATTTTAATATCTGAAAAATGACTTATTACTTACTACGAACCTTGCGTTGTTATCTGCCCTTTAAAATGGCGACAAGCTGAGGTGTACCAATAATGACCCTGTCACTGTTTATTTACAGTAGATTATTATTAAATGTTTAACTTTCGGTCTTACTTTTATGAGCTTCTGCCACTTAAGGGACCTTCAGAAACGGTAAAAACAATAAGGGCTGTATTCACATAGCAAAGCTATTAACCGGGTTACATCCTCTTATCAATTTAAGATACTGTTAGACACACAAGAAGTTGTGCTATTATTACTATTTTTAATTTTAGCTTTTAAATTGGAATAAATCATTTCATGCTCAGATATGCGCATAGTTAGATATACGCAACATGATGATATAATTGTGTTGTGTGCTCGCATTCATTAAGGTGTCAGTAATCAAGTTGTTGTTCAAGTGGTTGAACAGTGTACACGCAGATTTCTGCATTTGCTATGAACAAGCAGAAAAGGTAACGTGTTGTTTCCAGCCTGGGCTGCTATTGATATATTAAGGGAGCAAACAGTAAATCTGCTCTGACATAAAATGATGAGTAACCATGAAACGTGATTATCTAGATAAGAAAAATGAAGGAAAAAACTTGTTCCACATTTTCCCTCTTTATACCTGCCCAGTACTGAGACTTTACTAAAGTACTATTTACACAGGAAATGGAAAACTGGAAAATAGCACTCTCTTGCATATTACGTTAGCACCTAACAACAATGCTTGGCTATGATTACGTTTTTCAAAGTTTTATTTTTCAATTTCTTCACTGAAATAGTTATACATACATACATACAGACAACAGAAAGAAGAAGAAAAAAAATCATAATAGGGCTCATCAGGGTAAGCAATGCAAACAAAACAAAGAGGCCAAAAAATGAGTTTTAGTTTTACATTTTTTCTGCTTTGTCTCGAGGAAATGGATATTGAGCTCGTTAAGTATTAAAAAATATTATGCTATACACACATATACACAGACCATTAGACCATTTGTGTTGCACCTTTACTCTAGTGATTATTATTATGATGACTTATGGTATCGCTTACAACAGTTCCCATGTTATATGGCACAAGGTATATATAATATTGTTATGGATGGCATAAGCACTTTGTAAAAGTGATAATAATAATGATGATAATGGATCTTGAATCTCTTCAGCTATTTTTTCGCCGATGATGTGAGGCTTTTTAGCGTTTTTATAATGGACTCTGGTAACTCACTCTCTCTCTGCTGTAGTAGAAGTAGTGATGATAGAATAGCATAATAATGTACTTAGGCTTATGGTGGCGTTTTTCAGTGTTTCTGTTTTTCATATTTTTTTACTTGAGCAGCACCCCACCACCTTATACCTGCTTGCTGTTTGCATATGCAATTCTCCTTTCAGTTTGAGAACTCATCTATTCCGTCGGACGACGACGGCGGGGAGAGAGAGGCAAGAGTTGTAGGAAAAAAAATATAGGATGACGACTTGTACAAATAGCCCCAAGCAAAGATGGACCTACTGGGTATTATTATTTCATATAATTGTATGGAGATGGACACATTGACTCTAGTTAAATGAAAAAGGTGGAGAGGGTAAATAGACAAGAAAGAAGGTACAAAGAAGAAAGAAAGAGTTCTCTTTTTTTTTCGTTTACACACACACATCAACAGCAAAAAATAATATATTTCTTTTCAACTCTTTTGCTTTGCTGTATGCCGTTGGCATCTGCGATTATATTCCCAACACTGCTGCTATATATTGTATATTCATTTGGATTTAATACACAGACTGCTATTATATGAAATGGAAGATCCCACTGCAAAATGAGAAGTCTTTTGGATTTTTTTTTGTCGTGGACACACTTCAGTCAACGCCACTAAAGTTTTCGTACACGTTCCTTTATTACTATTATTACTATGCTACATGTTATAATATTTTGTTAATATTATTGCAAACTGCATGCATCCACAGAAACACGATGCAATAATAATTTGAACATGTACACACACAGTCTGGATTAAATAATAATACATAATAATAACAGCTCGTAATAAATAAAAAAATACACACATGTGTGGTTTAGTAGTAGTAGCAGCAGCAGTAGTAGAGAAATACGTAGATTGGTTCAAATATGTTTACTCTATACTCTCCTTTATCCTATTTGGTTGTTCTGCAATATTTGTTTCTCTGCATTACTAAATTACTAATTGCTATTGCTGCTCTTATTTACTATGTTCATTGATCATTATGTGTAGTTTGCTTGTGTGTCTGCGTATGGTACATTAATAATGATAATGATAACGAGTGTAAAACTGTTGCTGGAGCACCGCACACACACACACACGGTAGTAAATAAAAGTCTATATTGTATTATGTCGTGTGGCCAAACTGATATATGTTTATATAATAATGGTACACACTTAAGATCATTTATAGTCTCTATTAAATTATATACTGATGATGTCTGACTACTTATATGTATGATTTGTATAACTCAAGAAGGAAATTATAAGAGCATCTTCATTCAATGTTGGCATTCCAAGATTATCATGCTTAGTTTTGTTGCCTTCAATTAGGTACGTACTTTTATGATGAGTATTTTAAAATAATATATGATTATATTGAGACAAGTGAACTAGCCTTGTACTTTACTCAACGATCCATGCAAGTTCAAGTCAACGTTTATTTGTAAAAAAACGAGAAAATCTTAATAAATTATAGGGACATAAATACACAGAAAAATGGTGATGATGAGAAAACTGATGATAGTAATGATAGTTGAATGTGTAAAAAGGTTATCATGCAAAGTGTTTGCACATATTATATACATGGAAGTACAAACCAGAAGACTTTTGGAAACATGTTTGTAGGTCGATTCAGAACTTTAAATTGCAAATTTTCTGTTTTATTCCCATTTTTATGATGGAACAATTTTTTCTCGAATTCTTTGGTCCTATTCACGAAAAAAAGAGTAATTCATCAAGGTAGATTATTCTCATACACAAAATAGCTACGAGAAGCAAAGATTATTTTAAATGTAGTAAAATTTTGTAACGAAAAAGCGTTTAGTAGCTTTTAGTGGTTATTTAAATTACAGTGTCCTTCCAAAGTCACAAGTATTTACTTATTATTATTAAACGAGCTATTTCTCAAGTAGCACTGATTTTGAACTAATAAGCGCTTGTTGACTATTATTCAATTCAAGGTTCGCTAGGCCTTGATTTATTGTCAAGAGAAAAAAAAACAATTTTTGATGCTGATGCTGAGAAATAATTCTGGATTTAATAAATACATGATTTACAAAGTAAAAATAGTCACAAAAGAGTACAACAAGGACCTTTTGTGGTTTTTATGGGATCTTGGTTTTTCCGTGATATTCTACAAGGATGTGTGTTTTTACACTCAAATCTATATATTTTCGCTTTTTTTAACCAGGTAGCTGAAAAGTGCTACTACTATTATGATTACTTGTTTAAAATGCAGGATTTTTTTATGATAAACATTACTAAGTCGTGCGTGCAATGGTCCTTTATTTTAAACACAACCAGCAAAAAAATATATATATAAGATGATTGTTGCTGAAGGCGTTCGTGAATTGATTAGTATTTGACAGGGACACATAATTCTCATGTTTAACCGTCCAAACTGCAAAGGTAGAAAAAAATAAGGTATTGCACACATTACTAGTTTTCTATTACTGCTACGTGTACCACTGCCGAAAAGGATTGGTTTGACGTGGCGGTGGTTACTAGTGGCATGGTGGCGGCATCGATAGTAGTTGTGTCATTGTTATTATATTTTTGAATATGTTTTGTGTGATCATGAAACCAACAATGAGGTGATGGTATTACTCATACACATTTGCCATCACTTGTACATGATTTTCAAAAGAATAGCATAAAAAAATGCTTGCCAGAAAGAAAAAAAACCAGCGGAATCTTATTAGAATTTTGTAAACGTGCTAGTCCTGACTGTAAAAAATGCCATATTTATCTGAGGTATTATTGAAAACGGCCTCTCACTTTTTTTGGACGGCTTTGGCCACAAGAAACAAAAAAAGTAGATACAATAAATGCAATGATTTTACTGCTGATGATGATGATTCTTCTTCTGTGTAATGTTTTACCGAAACAGTTGTAAATTTATATAAATTTAAACGAAGAGGCAATAATAGTATGGTGCTGATGATGATGAACAAGGTTCGCACCACTTTTCTTATCATTACGGAAAATACTAGTTTATCATCATTCGTTTCGTTTTAAAAGATGAATATAATCTATAGTATGGATTTAGTCAAAATGTTTCATCAATTCTTGGACACATTTTGAGCCTGTCAGGTTGTAGGAAGATAATGTGATGATGAAGATGATATCACCAGCTTAGCTGCGTACTTTAAGTAATATCGTAACAAGTTTTCATTATGTGCAACACTTGTTAAGAAGATTAATGAATAAATATGGATTCACGGATAATTTCTAAACATTTGTCTGACCTATTTTAAACTGTTTAGCAAGATGCGAAATCATTAAAAATGCACCATGGAAACAAGGAATTAAATCTTATAGAAGGATAGATACTGTGACAATGTTTAATGCATACAGCTAGTATTGCGTAGGTGTGTTAGCTAATGGGATTACCCAGATATTTACAATTTCTTCCGAAACGTATACAAACTCTGCAAATTATTATTATTATTATTTTTGGATTTGACATCAGCATTCATTTAAATGTAATGAACAAGAGTCGTCGCATTTTTATTGTGGCATCCTTTGCCATATGAATGAACCATGGATGATGGATTGACACCATGAGTGAACCGTAGAAAAGTTATGTACCGCGTGTTAGTAATAGCGTGCTCATCACAAGCTCATACTTTTTAAATCTGACATTATTATGCATCAACTTTTCTTATCAAAAGTTACCTATTTTTTCTCCAGAAAAGAGTATGAACGACGAAGTTAGCTGTAAATAATATTTTTCTCTCTCGTAAGGTTGAAAAGTTTATCAAAGAGATGTATTCGCCATTGCATTTACTACTTCTTATTAAATTGAGATGAGCAGTAATGCCCTTAACAGTTTTCTTTATGAAATTTACCGCGATCAAAGGGCATTTGTTTGAGGAGCTAACCATGCCGCCTGATAAAAATGTTTCTGCTCTCACTAACTGGGATAAATACATACATAAATGAAGCAAATGACTGCCATTTTTATTATTAATTATAAGAAATTATAAGAATAAATGCATTTATTAATGTAGAGGGACATCATATTCTGTCCAATTAGAGTTTCACAGCACGTCATTTTATTTTGTATACAGCACACACACACATAAATTTCTACCAGTTCAGGCAGCCTGATTATTGATTTATGATGGAATATTAAAATCAGGTTAAATTTCATCTTGAAGATATTATATTCACAGCTTCAATCGAAATATTATTATTATCATCATCATCAAAGCCGCGTGCATCCGCCACCGTTCATAATCATAAGAAGGAATCAAAATCCATTTAATTTTTAATGTAAGTTGAATTTGTTTCTTTTTATTGGTAAATTTGATCATTGCACGTTTACAATCTTGAAAGCCACCTATTTTTTTCAGCTTTGCATAAATAAGGTTGGAAGCAATTAGGTATATGAGGAAAATACAAAATCGTATGAAAATAATAAATAAGTCTTCATAAATGTAAGTGGCGCATAAATTTCATAAAATTGACAACAATATGCTCACGACTAACTCTACTTGAATGATAAAACGTATAAAAAGGACATGATTGAGTGCTGGGTTTTGTTCATTGTTGATTTTATTTGAAAAGCACACACATACAATTCATACACTATGTACATTAATATATCATACAATACTGTCATATCACCATCATGATCATGACTGTAAGTTCCTAAAAGAATCAGCCATGAAAATCCGAGGAGTTTTTGTGCAGCTCAGTGAGCATAGACAAATGAGATGCATTTTGGTTGTAAAGCGATGTATTTAGGAGGCGTGATCTGCTGAGAAGGGGGGAATTGGAGCAAACGTGAAGAAGTAGCGTGGCATTCCACTTATTAGTATTGTTGCTGTTATATGCAGTTATTGTTATCATTACTCGATGCCATATTGAAAACCGGTGCCGTTATTCAACCACGACCAAAGATGACGACGAGATGTTTATGGCAGTAAAAATATTTAATTTTCTAACGACGCACGACGCTATGCATATTTTTTATCATGTTTACAGTTAAAATGCATATATACTTGCTATAGGGAGCTCTGCTACTATTATTATCATATGTATAGAAAGATATTTTATGTCAATGTCACTGATTTGACACGAGTACCTATGAAATGACTAAAATTTTTGAATTTTTGAGTACACATCATTTGTATTTTATTGTGTGCGTTGTTAATACAATTACAATATGAGCATGTATAAATTGTGTCGTCACTGTGGAAAATGAAGTGCCTGAGTAAACTGTCATCAGAGAAACATCGTCCATTTAAATATTTTAGCTGATTATAAATATGTACGTGCATATGTACAAGCCATATTTCATGTCGAGTATATATCAAAATATATGCTCCTACTCATACCTGGTATAGGTGATGGGCAGAGAATTTAGGTGCTTTGCAAATTTTATGACACGCCTCTCACATCGTAAAATTAGTGGCTCACGAATGACAAAAGATGACTACTCAATTTTTGATATGGTTAGCATCAAGTTGTGTCAGCTACTGTAACGATAACGTTTTGTTTTTTCCACTGATTATCACGCACGCATAATAGGTACAAAACGAACTTGTAATTTTCCTCCTCGTTTGTTTGTTATTTGGCTCTTGGGCGAGCTCTGAGAATGCATGTTGTGCTCTGTTACTTACAGCTTGTACAAAAATATATTTATTTTGAATGCCAGAGAAATTCACAAGATTGTCACACGGTGTGGTGCATGTCAAATGTTTGGTATTTTTTAATTGGTGCAGTAGCAAACCACTTTGCAGACTGGACTCTCTGATCTTCTGATCACACAACAACAGTCAGTCACGTAAAAGCCTTGAAATCAAAATTGCTTCAATTGGACAAAATCGTAAAGAAACGAAGGTCGTCGTCGCTCAAGTGAATTCTGGTAGCCGAGTCACTTGTTCAGTTGTTGCGTGATCATGAGATGGAAATGGAAACATACATACACGCACTTATAATGATTCAACCAAATAACACATATCTACACCATTTTTTTATTTGACCATCACGCTTTTATTTTAGGAGACTCATATTAGCAATTTATGTTGTTAGTTTATTCTTTGAATAGTTTTTGACGGCTTTAGGTTTAGGTATTAGAGTGTTGATCTGCCCACCAACCAGGGTCAGATAAAATTGCAGAAATTAGTGCAAATTTTGTGTAGCAATTTTTTATAACATTTTGTCTTTTAATCCATTTCCAAGATGGTTTTTCATACTTCAATGTTCATTATCTTCCAAGATTTAGAAATATCATTTGGTTGTTGGGGCCGTTTATGTATAAATTGTGGCTGGTAAAGAATGTCTTTATGTAAAATTAGCAATATATAAGCTTCCTAATAGTGTTTAAAAGCTATATAATCTTATCAAAAAACGTAAACTGTTCTCAAATTAATAGAAAAAGTCTACATGTTTTCTAGAACAATACAAACGTGAGGTTGAAGAATGGTTTTTCCGTTTATGTATTACATTTTTGCTTTGTGCAAGTTTTATGCTGGTTATTTGAAAGAAAAAAAAAATGCAATACGAGAAACGACACAAGTAGTTAGAGAGCGAGAGAGAACATTTTCTAAAGCGTAATTTTTAATGTTTAAGGTCATGTTTGCCTCCGCATTTATTTGCCCATATAATGGTTCTGGTTTCAATTGACATCTATCTCGTCTCATAAGTTTAATTATGAGTCTCGGTGGTGATTACGTCTGATAGAAAAACTTGTTTTCATCACATTGATTGTCACTGACAGCGAAAGCTTCAAAAGCTTCCCATTATCGGGTACGTACAAAACCAAAAGACAAAAAACAAGAATGATGCTTCCTGTCAATCTGAATTTTTGTTCGGTTTGAAGTCCGTATGTGCTCTCCTCATTTTATGTTTTAGGTGTTCAATGTTATATAATCGTTTGGCGCTGTATAAACGATTGAACATTAAAATGGGGCTTCCTTGCAATTTGTTACTGTTATCCGGGTACATATGTTATAAGATGTAGAAATATATGTACGCTTATTATTATCATTATCTGTTACACATTTTCCTAATCTGCTACTTGATGTTCATGGTTTTGTAGGTTCACACAAAGTTGTACAAATGTGCACCATCATTTCATACTTTTATAGTTAGTTAGTGGATATACTAGGTATATAATATACGTATATATACACACGCAGGAAGTGCGTGAGTAAGATTGTGGTGTGTGTTCACTGATTTGTTATAAGATGACTACAAATGATTTTCAAAATGAGAATAACAATAATAATAATAATCATTCTTTTTCTTTTCCTCTTCTGTCGGCAGGCAAATGTTTCCCCAGATGAAGTTCCGAGTGTCTGGACTTGACCCAAAGGCCAAATATATTTTGCTCCTGGACATCGTCGCTGCAGATGACTACAGATACAAGTTTCATAACAGGTTTGTTATTACTCGTTGATCATCTAATACAAACGATTTGAATATAACCTTATAGTTTTCTGTAATAGTATCCTAATATAATGATATAAATAATATTTAAAGTTGAAATTCTATTGTTTGCGCTACACTCGGTCTATTTAGTTATTTCAATGTGTGCGTGTTAATTGCCATTGAAAAAAATGTACAGAAACTGGATTAGTAGTATCCCAGTGGGTGTTCGTTAAATAAAGTCGTACCTCTAAAAACTGCACGGAATAATTTCAGTCAGAATTTTTTTTCTTCCACACTTTTAGCATTCATTCTACTTATTATCTACCTAATGTAGAATATTATGCGGTACGCTGTGTGTACTACACTTTTTTCTTGTATTGAAATGCAAGGAACACACATTATGACATCCATCTGCTTTTTTTTTGATACACAATGATGACGGGAAAAATTCAAGATAAGAAGGGGATAATGAGGCAAGTTAGTAGAAAACGCTATTCATTCAACATATAAAGCAAAACTCATGCGGTAATTAAGATTAGGATGACGGGTCACATGCAACTTTTTTTTTGATAATCAGCAATCCCTCTGCATGTGCTGTTTATAGGTAAAACTTTGAAAAAAAATATGTAAAATTTGTTGCCGTTTCTGCATCAGCTTAACTGCTAGAATTGCGGGATAATGTTAGATTTAATAACATGAGATTCTTCTAATGACACACAACTAGCAGCTACTATACTACTACCACCTTAAATACATTTTATTATTTCACCGTTTTCTTGTTGGCCTACCTTGAAAGAAAAAAAAAGTATTTTCCTACGACATTCTTTGTTGCTAGTTTGTTACATGTAAAGAACAGAAAAGACAAGACATTGTTAAACGGTAATAAACAATCTTTTACAATAAACACATAAAATAAAATTGTCACGTTCAATCAATGAGTACAGTAGTATGTAGTAGTCGACAAGGATGCCTTTTGCGTGGGCTAGCAACAAATACATACATTGACTAGCAATTTGGAATGATTGATATGGTGATGGCAGCAATGACAATTCAATGGTGGTGAGTAGGTATGCTAGTTGTTGTATAGATTTGCCTACATCTACACTACATTCATAACGGGACAGGGTAATAGATATTACCTGTTCTTATCAAGAGACATCATTGAATCAGCAATAGCAGCAGCATGATCTTAATTATATGCAAAATCAGACGGACAGGTATGGATTTCACAAAAAAAAACATGCTCAAAACTGCTCTTGGATTATTATTATTATTATTATTGGTTGCAACTTGTTGATGTTTTTATCGTTGGTAAAGATCAGGTGTATGGGTTAGTAATTAACCTACGAGCTAATATAACCATAAAAATGTAGATGATCGCGTTATTGTGAGGTGAGTGATGAGTTCATGCCTGAATAATCAACACCAACGCTTTGAAAAAAGATGTGGATTTTAACTGCACACACACACAGACAAGTGTAGAGAGAGATTGTTTTTACTGATTGCAATGAGTATATAATAATCTCAAGTGAATGACTACTAATTATCGGCTGAACGGAATTGATGATTGCAAATTAAACAATGTGTGCTATTCTCCTCTCTACTTACACAATTTTGTAGACCGAAATCATGATGATGAAAAGAGAGGGCTAATGAAGGGAAAGATTTTGTTTTCAGTAGCAAACTAATAATGTAAAAAAAGCTCTGGATCGATAATGAATAATTTATTTCGATTTTTTTTCTTTCTTCGTGAAATTTGAGTATGAGATTTGGTGAGAAAGGAGGAATCAATGAAAGCACAAACCTGTGAAGCATGTTTGCACTAATATTAATAATAATAATATGTTATAGTTTATAGTCGTAGCTACCCAAGTAAGTAGCCAGGAAAACGGGAATGTTACTTTCTTAACTATTTTTTTACTCCTTGTCTACTATGCCTACATGAAAAGATACATTGGATTGATAACAAGTATATGTGTGGCATTTTCTGATATTCACGTAGTTAGTTGCACTTTTAATCAGTAAAATGTTTTGTCTAGTAAGTCGAACGAATAAAATGTAAAAAAATAGCATATCAAGTTGTGTAAGTAGTGATGAAGGTGGTACGTTTGTACACGATAGGGATATTATGGGATGTACGGTTCTATAGCACATTAAAATATACGGTTTTACTGACAATAAGTACGTCATCAAGTGACTAGTAAAGTAAGTGATAATGTTGTTTTATATCATCGTCTAATTATTTGAGTGGAAGTAATTACCAGTGTAGATGAAGTTGTTGTGTATAAAAAAAGCTTTCTTTAATTTTCTCTCGTTGTTGGTTATGCTGATGATGATGATAATAATGCATGTAGCTGATGATGAGCTCAGTAAAAACAATGCAGGTGAAACTATAATGCATCCTTACATTTCTTCCTCTTGCAATATAACATTTTTTGTACAAGAAAGCTTTCCTGGGAGGAGTACGTACATAACTTGGTAGAGTGGCAGTCAGTAGTGCTGGTAATAATAATAACAGGAATATATAATGATAGCCATGTGTGTGTAATGATGAAGAAAGAAAAATCGAGACATGGAAAATAAATAACTGAAAGGCAGAAAAGAACTTTGAGGCTGATTGTCAGTACGTGCTTGCTGCCCACCCTCAGCTTGATATACTCACAGTGAATGACTGTGTGTGGTTCTTTGAAAAAAATATTATAACATCTTGCATGAGGCTGACTCATTCCATTTTGTGGAAGAGGTATTGGTTAAAATTTCAAATCGATAAAAAGATAGAGTATACCTTTGCGAACAAATGAGTCCGTCATCGGGATATTACGTATGTAAATAAGCTGTTCCCTTGTATTATGCAGTTGTTACCTCACGAGGCCTAGTGGACAATATATCGCCAAATTGTTACAAATTTTTACAATCAAACGGTTAACATTTCTCGCCATTGCCACATGCTCCTCTCTCTACATTCTTTCTCTAGCCTTTTCTTGAAAGCAGTTTAATTAGCAGCAAAAATAATAAACAAGCACCAAGATGGTATTTGTGAAAAAAGGGGGAATGATTCTATATTTTTTAAAGACTCGACTCCCTGTCAAAAATTGTAGAGCGAATCTGTTAATAATGTTAATGATTTACCGTAAAAAAAAAGTACGATGGAGAGAAATGCGATGATATCTGCTGGAGGAGGGAGAATGTGTTGGTGTTCATATAAATAAAAAAATGAGTTATGCTATGCAATCATCCTCTAATATATTTACTTTTCATTTGGCTAACTAATTCCTCTTTTTTACTTATTTATTTTTTGCAGTCGGTGGATGGTCGCTGGTAAAGCGGACCCTGAGATGCCAAAAAGAATGTACATTCATCCCGACTCCCCATCCACAGGAGAACAGTGGATGCAAAAAGTGGTTTCATTTCACAAACTGAAGCTGACAAACAATATCTCGGACAAGCATGGCTTTGTAAGTGAAAAAAAGTTTGAAATATAATGTTAGTTTTTTATTGTTAAATTATTGTAGTTGAGTGAGCTGAGCTGAAGTTACAAGAAATACGCAAAGAGCATACAGAGCGTAATATTTACTTACTTTTTTTTATTATTATGAGAGGTAAATAGATATACATGCATAAATGCCTATAAACTCTCCCGTCTCTCTGGTTGAGTAGTAGTTGTAGAGTAACACGTAGAGAGAGAGAAAAAAAAGTGCTGTTGTTGTAGTTGTGGCATGGTTGGAGAAACATGCTTACTGCAAAAGGATTACATGATATGATATGATGACAAGAAGAGCATGAGCATGCACTCATATAATATAAATGTTCTCGTTTTCTCCTTCTAGTAGTCTTTTGCCACTTCGTCTTGTTCTTCGTCTTGGTCGTCTTCTTTTTTTACCGGCACATCATCGGCATTCTTGTTTTCCAAGATTTTTCAGATTGATAAGTAAGGTTCACTGGTCGTTGTTCCTTTTTTATATTTCTTGTTGCTTATTAGGAAGATCAAAAAAGCAGGCAGGCAGGCATACTGGCATTTTTTTTTGGTTTTGTTGATGCGGTAGTTAGTAGTGAAATGGTAGTAGTCGACGAGGTTGTAGTAAAATGCGTACATTTTTTTAAACGTATTATTGCAGGTAGACAGACTGATAGATAAAAAGGGAATTGACTAAGAGTGTTATTTTCTTCTTCTTTTCGTCGCTTCTAACTGTAGAGCAATTTAGGAGAAATATAGAGAAATATTTGTGCGGTGACGGAGGAATGAATAGAAATGAGAGCAAAATGTATAAAAAAATGCACACGAAGAAGAAGAAGTAGTGAGAAGATTGGTGATGATGAGGCTGCTGCTGTTGCTGTTGTTGCTTTTGGTTATGTAAAGAATGAGCACAAAAGATGTTTGTTTTATTTATTCAACTTGTCTACTATATTATATGACACTGTTGCAATCACAATGCTTCCTTTGTTTTTACGATCATCACGAGAAGCTTTAGGTTGCACCCCGACGGTGTTTCCTTTCAGTGTTTCATAATAAAAAACGAGAATGTGCAGACATAAATGCAGGGAAGGAAGGTGTAGAAAACGAAGGAGCGAGTATATTAGTATGGGAGAAAAAAAGAGCGGTGATATCGATGAAAATTTCTTTGCTGAACTGAATCCTCTACTAATATAACAGCACATCAGTTAATGGTAATGTTAGTACTAGTATTTGTAAGTGTAATCGTAAAATAAAGGATGGCAAAGGAAAGTTTAAATGATTTTCTACTACTCCTCTTGCTAAAATGTTCATGTCTTGTCGGTGTTGTTTGTGCAGACTGGGGCCATTACCACCATTTTGCACGGTTTTACAATACAACAACTAGTCGGCCACGTTCTAGTCGGATTTCTGCTTTATGATTAGTGTAGAGCGAAGGTGATAATAATAGAATATTAGACATCCAGCACGTCGTCGTGAGTGACGTGAGACTTGGTTTTTGCAGTTGTTGTGTGTGCTACATGAACATGAACAAAACGTGTACTTGTCGGATAAAAATGACATGCTGCATTAATGAAGCAAAATCAATGAATTTAATAAATGTGAATATGTAAGTATACTAGGGTATTTCATATATTTGCCGTCGATCTGTCGTGTCTTGCTTGAACATATTGCCATATCATATAGCTATGTACTTGGCACTTGCATTACTCTCGCTGCTATAGTGTAAAAACTATTTCTAGTCAGTGTAATTTTTATTGCATGAAAATCTCAATTGGCTACTGCTCCATGGTTCATATCATTATTAACCGTACTTTTATATGTGCATGTTCCAACGGAGACGTACGTTTGACCATGCTAAAATTCATGATGACGATAATTCGAACATGAAATGTCACTGAAGACATCATGAGTGTTATATGAGCACATTCGTATGAGAGGAAAAAAGAGAGAAAAGAGAAGTGAAACCTTTTGGGAATATTGGTTAGTGGCATGGCATGGTAGTGTACAGGAACTGGCTAGTTTGATGGACCCTGTTCATTACTGTGGGAGAAAATGATATGCTTTACGGTAGTAGAAGTGGTGGTGGTAATGGAAAACATGATTGTTTAGTAATGTGTTCCCTAGTGTGAATTATCAGTTCTTAACGCTGTGAATATGCATATCGATTACGGGTAGAAGCAGGTAGTAGCCGCACAGCAAAACCATGTTTGTGGTGCCTTGTCACAGCTTATTGATGAGGGTGCCAGGTAAAGGCGTGTCAAATGTTTTACAATTCTGGTAAGGATGGCTTCTTAATCCCGTCCAGAATTGTGTAAGTGTCGTCCTCGGCTAACTCCAGGTTTCTCCATTACATTGCTCACTCATTAGGATTCACAGGTTATTAAGAGTTCATTGAGGCAGATAGATGACTAGTGGGAGAGAGGAGGTTGGCTTATTATTAAATATTACTGTAATATCACAAACGAACAACGCCACGCCAACAAAGTTTTTTTTTAATATACGCATTTCTTGTGTGTGTTTGAAACGTTAATGTAGTTAAAGGACCAAATACATGCTCATATACGTTTATTATTACAATTACAAGGAGCATTCATGGGAGTACAACATAACGTCAGTTTCACCAAAAGTGTTTCTCTGAACAAAGAGCAATAATCATTGTATTACCGGTAGCAAGTTGGTTTGAGCTTCTTTCCGGGCTAATAAATAAATGAGCTCATTTGTGCATTCTTCATCGACCAGAAAGTTTTTTCTCTAATTTTTTCTTCTTGTCTAGCAAACAGACACAGACAGACAGACACACTCCATCTAAATGTAGCCTGTTTTTGTAATGGCATGCGTGCATGCAGACATGCATGTCCCTGGAACCACTAAAAATGTTGAAAAAGCATGCTTCCCTTTCTCTCTCCAGTAATAAGTAAGAAGAGTGGCAACTAAAAGCTTGACTAGCTACTGTTTTTACTCACCGCCGTTCCGCTCTCTATTCTTCCTCTTTTTTTCTTATTATTGCAACACTGGAATGAGTAATGTCATTATCTCTCTCGCTTTTCCGTGGAAATTACCGTGTGCAGAAAAAAAAGTACATTAGCTTGTCGACATACTCATTCATTTCCAATGTGCACGTTTACTTTACAGTGGGGAATATGTGATAAGTATATTATGCAATATTGTATTGACTTGGTTGATCATGGTAGGGTTTGGCTCGTCGCTTGGTCAGATTAGTATTTACAAAATAAAGGAGTAGTGTAGCAAGTGGACAAGAGCAAGTGTGTATATACACGTCAGCAAGTTACGTTGTTCCTCTCATTAGTCCTCTTCTCCAGTCAATCACTCCATTTAAGAAAAATGTTGTTCGGTCGATGATGTGTAGCACGTAACGTTTAACGGGAAACCTACATATGATTTCATAAAAATATATAAGTGTAGCGGTAGCATTAGAAGCACTCACCTTGGAAATTGTCATTAAGGATAACGTATTACAGATAATGATGCAAACGTGCTCATCTGACACGTACATTTATGATTTTGTTTCACTGTTGCCACAAATAAGTATATCGTGAAAGAATATTTTTATTCATTATAAATTCAAGGGATATACATATCCCTTTAATACGGCATTTTTGTTCCATTTTTCGTACCAGCCGACCAAGGTAGCAGTTACATTTGTGTTTGCTAAGGACACTTTCACACTTTTGCCTGTAATTGTATTCATTAGTTGATTTGTTCTGCTGCTGTTTCAGCCCACGAAATATTATGCATATTTGTGTTGATCAATGAAAGCTCACTACTGTCGCTAGACTTGACTGTAAAGGTGTTTGTTGTTTACGCGTCATGCTAATTACCACTAATTAAGTTATGTATCATGTCTAATTACACAAACGACCAATGACAGAGAGGAAAATGATAATATTGTTTGGGGAATAGCATGTTTCCTTCCAGTAGATAGATGATGAATTGAAACCTGCTGGATGTTACACACACGTTTTCATTTTTAAGCTTGTTAATTGATATATCATGCGTGTAGTTGCATTCCACACACAAGTACAAGAATGCTTTCATGTGGAAGCTTCCAGCCCATTATTATTACATTGTTAGCATAATATCGTGCACAATGAAAGTCTCATTCACACAATGACTCTTGGAAATTTCACCTTCAATCGATACTTGATGATAATGTCTTAATTTTCTTCTCGTCCATGTAATACATAGTTCGTTGGAAAATGATAATGAGGTTTAATAATGATTAACAGACGTCATTATGTAAAACAATGAGCTAAGACAGTTTCAGGAAGAAAGAGACATTATTTTCCTCATTTGATTCATCTGACGATGTATGAGACACTTTCAAGTCATTATCTTCACCGTCATGAGAAAACATGAAATAAACTAGCACCCGTTCATCCACTTGAAATATTATTTCTTGTTAAGTCAGTAATAAAACTACAAGTTAAACTCGGTTCGGGTACTATCAGCATCAGCATGAATGGTAAAATATGACTTCAAACAAGATCCGTGAGTGTGCTTTGCAATAACGAGTGATTATTATGAATAATGAATATGATTATATTAGGAATATGAAGATGATGTTGGCTATTAAGAGACTGACACAACTGGCGTTGCTTTTTTCACTTTTCATTCCTCATACTACTCAATGAGCAGAAGTAAGAACACTTGCCCGTTTTGTAGGTAGATGTGTAAATTGGTGTGTGTATCTATGTACATACGTCAGTAGAGATGAAAAAGGCAGTAGGAGAAGTGTAGTGACACTGGTCGCAGAAAATCAAAGGAAAAGGGATTATTAATGCCTAAAAACTCAACAAGGCGCTTTAGAACACGACGTGTGATGATACTGACGATGTTACGACACAATATAATAGTAAATAATAATAAGCTGAGAGAGAATCAGGGAGACGTTTGTAATAGAAAGTGGCGAGAGATCTTGTATATGCGCTGTGTGACGATGAGATTTTGATGAGAATACCGAGAAGTGAGATGATGTCTTCCTTCGTTTGGAGCATTGCGAGATGTTGAAGAAAATACACATATATACATTCATTCTCTCTCTCCATTTGTTATGTTTATGATTATTCATTCAGTCTCTTGGTTGTGAAAAAAGAGTGAAGTGACAAGGAGGACACTCTGGGATGTTTGTACGGTGAGAGCGGCGGAATGAAGTTGTTGACTTGGGTTGAGTGAGTCGATAAAAGGCTTTTTCCATAAGTAAGTGCAAGCACTTACTTACGGCTTGCTGCTTGTTGTATCATCTCGCTCTCACTCTAACCATAATACGATTCGTTCTTTTTGACGGATTTTAATGACATATCTTTCTCCGTGCGTTTACAGTTGGTTGAAAAATGATGACGGAAGGAAGAACATATATATGCATAATATGAAAGTCTTTTTTTCCTTAGAATCAACTATTTAAACTAGCAATGATTATGATAAACCTTAAATCATGAATACTGAGATAATATTGCATTCCTTAAAAAGAATTTTCGCACTGGCGAGCCAACAATTAAAGTTTAGACCAAGATGTATAAAAAATAGTGTACTGAAAACAGTAGTGGGCATAAACAGTTTAATAATATCGTTACATCGCGATAACGAAAAAAAAAATATTTTAAAGGATGACACTGATACCAGTTGATAAAGCAGGGACGGTAAGTTAAAAGTGGTAGTTGTGTAATTCTGTGTTGACGGGAGACGGATGATGACGATAATGTGGGTTGCTGGATATAGAGAGAGAATTGAGAAGAAATAGAGATAGACAGAGACTGTTGAAGAAAGAGGTTTTTATGTGTTCAATTTCAAAATGAATTGAGAGAGAGACAAGTTACATGAATATTGTGATGATGCATGGAGAACCTGATTTGTATTTGTACCTCTGCGCATCATTTATAGAGATGACACATTATTACTGTGACAACGTTGCTCTTGGTAGTTGCGGTAGTGTTGTCGTCGTGTGATGATGATGTAGCCATAAAGCGAGTGATGCAGTGAGTGAGTGAGTGGCATGCATGGCAGTAGTAGAAGTGGTAGTAGCTGATGATGCCGTAGTTAAGAGATCATTTTTAGTCGGCTTGTGATTGCTGACTTGTCGCCGCACTCAAGAGTGAAGATCAAAGGAATTCGCCGGATTCACAAGATGAATACATCTTTCTTTTAAGCTTACATGTACATCTTGCTTTTTTGCTGCTGGATTGACTACCCTTCTTGTCACTTGTAGACAAAAAAATTGATGATGAATGCACTTCACTTCAGTAAATATAACGAATGAAGTGAAGAGAAACGAGGATCGAGATGATGAAGGAGAGATGAAGGGAAAGAAAGGAGCACGAAGATGAATCAACATACATAGGTGTATACATACTACACCAGTGCATATCTTAAGCCTGATATTTCTTTTTATATGGATTTATACAAAAAGAAGATATATCGTGTCACCATGACAACTTCCTTATTCCCATCTTATTCGGGTGTCCTCACTCTCACAGACACACTCCTGCATCCTCAAAACCATCGCGTCCTCAATCAATGGCAAACAAAAGCTTTCACGTAAAATAACACCATATAAAAACCTATGATTATATATTGCAGAAAAAACTATCAAGAAACATAAGCGGAAAATTCATATGGGTTTCGGTAAAATGCAGACCAAACATTTTTATTCCTAATTTTGTGAATAAGATATAGACAAGAAAGCTGTAGTGTAAAATCTTCAACTCGTAAAATTACAGAAACAGTTTTTATTGCTTTGTGTTTGGTGTGGACTAAAAGAAAATAATAATAATAATAACATTTTCATAATTTGAACCGTTTCATTGTCCGATGATGATAGGACAGGATAAAAAACAACAAGACGATTTATATGCAGTGAGCGTCTCATTGAAAGATGAGCTGAGAATAAGGATGAGTTGAGTGGGGGCCTAAGGTTCCATTTTCAATGCTTTCCAAAGATTAAAATGAATATATCAGTCAGTCTGCCAGTCGTCAGTTCATATATAATGGTGTATTTGTAAAGTATGCACAAACGCATGAAATGTGTTTTATTCCTGCAAACTTACTGCGCCATAATATTATAATTATTGCTGTTGCATTATATCGCAAGATATTATGAATGCGTTTGATACATGTTGAAAAAGACGTTGTTTGAAAAAATATAGAAACATTATGCAAAGTTGGCCATTGTCTTTTTAATGTTCCTGTTTAATGTATGCAATCACTCAAGCGATACAGAAAGATGGCTCATTTCAGTCAACAGCAGAAACAGCAGTCGCGTTGTCGTCGTCCAAGATTTTTGATATGAATGAAAGCAGAGAAGATGACGATGAAGAATTAAATGCTAATATTATTATATTAGTGAAATGTGACAGGGTTTTTCCTTATTTAAATTCTTCAACATTACGTCCATATTCCATATCATCATTTTTACTAGAATGCAGTAGTAGCGTAACTGTATGGCACTGCCATTGTGTTGCACTTTGCTCTGCCTCTCCCATAAAATATTAAACGTAGCCAACTTCATTTTCCACTTTTGAATCTAGAATTAGACTATTTTCTACCTTCATTGAGAGAATAAAGAGAGGAAGACGCGATAGTCAGTTTTAGTTTTGGTAGGTTCGATCATCACGATGATTATGATGAGAGGTTTGATAATGATCACGAATATTAAGATAGTATGCGTGCTTTGGTGACATTGCATTCTTTGCAACAATACTACCAGGCGTTACACGGTATGACCATCATCATGGTGACGTATTTATTTATCGATTATTTTAGAACAATGTATTATTTTGGTATATCCGTTGCTCATATCAGCAGTAATAAGGTACATATAGACATACAACCCCTTTCGCATTAGCCAATTGACATTCCTTTGACGTTTGTGTAAATTAATGCTGTAATGTTGTGCAGCAATATTGTACAGGATGTAGAATCTTATCACTTTTTTCTGTTCTGTTCTGTTATTTCTACCTCCACATGTATATATACCTACTTTCATTTTCTCCGACGGGGTGAATAAATAATTCATATTTTTTGCGAGGCTGTAACTAACTGCAATTGCATGCTAGAAAACACGCAAACTAGCAAAAAAAACGATGGTTGTGTGAAATGGTGGTTTAAAAAAGTATTTTGGGAAAAAATAATGAATGAATGAATGAATGACTGCCGCCAGAGAAGATGTATAAGTAATCATTGTAAACAGTTCAAAATATTTTTTTTTCAGTACGTGCATGTATACGTGAGAGAAAAAGACAATGGATGATGTGTGGGCACTCAAGTTTAAAGAAATTTTTGCGCTTGTCACAATTATCGTCTGCAGCCATTGTAATATTTATTCCGTATTGTGATTACCTTCCTGTGTGGTGTTGCATGCACTGCTACGGTTTCATTGACAAGTTAGTTTTACATCATCATCAACGAGCTATAGCTGGTGATGACTCTGTTTGTATACGCCATCCGAATAATTCCTGACTGATGTGAATGAAACAACGATCATTATCAAGGGTAAACACCTAGCTAAATATTTTCCTGTTTTGCTCTTCGTGTTGATTGTTAGAGAGAGAGAAAAAAAATGAGTAAAGAAATATATTGTGGTGGTAGGTAAAGATTTTTAAATTACATGATATCTTCATCATATATAGTTGGATAAGTAATATGTGTGTGTACTCATTTCACAGAGTGTGTAAAGCAAATCAACTGTACGGTTGATTGCATACTTTTATTTATATTTATGGGGAGAAAAAAAGGAGAGAAGGAGCAAATACAGACCGGTGGCATCATCAACAGTGATCACACCACAATTATTATTCATCTCCATTCGGATGTAAAATTTGATGCTATCATCATCAGGATCATCATCGTTCCTAGTTCGTTGTCATACAACTCACTCGCATCACTTCTGCTTCATCTTATTGTTGCAACTTATATCTTTTTCTATGCGACAACAAATGCGTTCAGTGGTATTAGCTGGGAACAGAGGTGCAAGGATTTGCACTCTGCTTATTGTCTGTTTTTTTGTCATTTGAGGTACCTTTATAAAAATCTTGGTTTGTGGTAATAGATCTCTCGGTATGTTTATTCAAAGGATCATCCTCAGATTCTAACTGAAAAAATAAATACACGAATGTGGACACATGCGCAGCTGTGTTTTTAGCGTTTGTTCCTTTTACTCATCCTCATCAAATCTCTATCTCCTTTCGTCAGCTAGCATAAAGGAAAGGTGCGTAGATGAATCAATGAAACTGCAACAACTATAGATGCATATAACATACATAATGTATCATATCATGCAACTTTTATGACCATATTTTTATGAAGACGGGGGACGCGGAATTTGTGATGTCGTGTCCATTACGTAACTATGTTTAAATGTTTAGTGTCCAATGCAATATGAATGTCATAAAAGAATGGTTGTAGCGTCATTTTCAGGAGCGCATTGTCATCATAACTCTCCTGTCTGTAAGTTATGGCGTAGGCTATACTGTGAACAGGTCAGATTCGAATTATTGGCCGTTTAGGTCGTGTTAGACACTTGAATGAAGGTGTATACAGATGAATAAATGTGTAACTGGCTAGATTAAGTATAAAGCATATTTTGATGATACCATCATCAAACCACACCATCATCATCACCACCGTCGAACATCATATTATCTCCTCTTCGTTACTTTCAGCACTCCTGATACAATATCTTCTCATTATTGTTGCTAAACAGACACTGTTTGTGAGCCTTTATCCAACGATGATGATGGAACCAAGTTCATCGCCTCTTTAGAATTGTATTCAGAGATCAATAGGACGAGGACGTCATGCAGCTTTAAGCTTTTGAACAGATTCATCATCATCATCTTTATTATCATTTTTGCCGGTACAACTACTTACTTTAGTTGTGGTCTGTTGTGTTTTAAAAAAGACAGTGGAATGAGTCGAGTGGTTAAGGAGGAAGAAGAAGGAGTGTTGAATCTGTTGAGTGCCTGCGGCCACAAGCGTTTTTACTTAACAAAAAAATAATGTTCTTCAGCAAATCCACTGTAATATGTACTTACTTAGCTATTTATTTATTTATTCCCTTTTTTCCCTTTTGAACTCGTACTTTAAATGCTGATGATGATGATGAGTTATGATAATATAATGGCGATGGTGGTGGTATAATATGGTATCAGTATCATGTTTCAATGGCGTAAATGTGTCTTGCTCTTATAAGTCCATTTGGGCAGAAAAAAATAAGAATACGAGACCCGCAATGCATAATAACCATTTGCCACCACCACCGCGAATACGGTTGATTATCATCGGTGTGGTGTGGTATGGCTTATATTTGTTATTCGTGGTAGTAATGATGATAATTATGATGAGACTTGTCTCCTCTTCATAAACATGCCAAATGTTAAGATGAGAGGAAGAGAGAGAGAGGGACAAAGTTTAGTGTTGAGTGATTTACCATTTCTTTTGTTGCGGCTGTTGTTGTTTGGGACTTTTGGGACACATTTGATGATGAGCCGCTGAGTAAAGTGCCTTCTGTTTCTATTGACATTTTGCCTGTTTCTTGAGAGCGATCCATTTAAATCTCTACCTTTAAGCTGCTTCACTCATTTTATCACTTCACCCGTCCTCTCTCTCTCTCGTCATGAATCATTTACAATGTTTGTAGGATTTAATATTATTATACTGTCGCCTTACCCCGTATTAGTAGAAAGGGAAGATTCTTTCACTCTCTTTGCAAGAGTGTGTGTAAAGAGAGAGAGATTATCTCTAGGTGTGATCTTGTAGTGTGCTAGCTTTACAAAATTTTGAGAAAGGTGCCTAATAAAGGCGAAGTGGTATTGATTATTCACACTATAACGTTTTATTTGTTGTGCTACTGGAGCATTAATATTTTGAGTATCTTTCAAAAAGATAACTGCCTTCATACGGAATTTCCTCACTGTATACATAAAACTGAGAAAGTTTGTTAGGGTAAATGTTACTGGAATAATAATATGCTCTGCTCAACTGAACATGTGTATTTGCGTTAGAAACTAGTATGATGATGATGACTGGTGGTAATCAATAAAAGTAAAAGGGAGAAAGGTAACTTTTTGATAAGCTACATAAACCAAACTAAAAACTATCAAAAAGCATCGGAACGTACCGTTTTGTTGGAAGAGAGGAAAGAGGTGTAGTAAAGAAGAAAAGTTGTGGTGTGGCTGGCTGGGAGAGTGCAGTGTAGTGTGTGTGTCGGTTGCTTGGTTTACTTTTGTACTAGCTTATATACACTTTTTTAGCTGTTGTAGTAGTAGCAAAGGAGGTTTTCTGTTGTAACACAACACAAGTGAGTTATCGAATCGCCGCTAACTAAAACAGAAAGTAAACAACTCGAGAGTTTGCCATCTCAGTTTCCCTAAGAGGATGTTACTTTCCTCCAAGCTATTTTCTAACCGTGATGATGATGAATCAGTGCCGAGCTACCGTCAGTAACGCTGCTAGTCAACTACAGAACGTAGTGAGCATATCTCGCATAGGTAGTCATCATCAGTCTTGTCGCCCTAACGCATATTCCACACTACTACTACCCATCTTACATAGGTATATATCATTCTCGTTTGCTCGATATGCGTGGCTCAAATTCTCGGTGAATATATTATGGCCAGTTTATGATGTAAAAGTTTTCAAACCTGTGCATTGATTAATATTACAACAATTCTCGCAAACTGTTTTCAGTTATTTACCAGTTTTATTTCTACTACTGTTCTGTGAAACATGGCATTTTCATTTCATCATAATAAGGAATTCCTGAAAAAATGTAGCTCTGGCGATATATGGTTACGGCTTGATATACGGCTAGACTACTGTAAGTAAGGGCTTTTTTGTAAACGGTAAAGTTTTTGCTTTTAGAGCTCACTTCCAACGAAATGACGTTTCTTTTCTGTCTATCTGTTTGAAGTGATGTGGGAGATCGGAAGTTGGAGGAATGATTTGGGCGTGAGAATGAAATTGAAAAAAGTGAATGTAAACATGAAACATGTATGCGTGCTGTTGTATGTAATGTTATTCTTTCCCTCCCTGTCCGCCTCCGCTACTACGCTTCTCCTATTTTCTATTTCTATAACTACTATTTGTCTACCTTCCCAATATTGTCTTACCAGCAGTCTTTTCACTTTGCCTACTACTGCTACAATACAATTTACTTTGCTATTTGGAGAAAAGTGTTGAGCACAACAGAGTAGTAGTGCCGTGCTTCAAAAACTACAATGGAATTGTAAGAAAAAAAGAAAATGGAAAGAGGGGAAATGGATGGATGTGAAGGAGAGCTACTCCAATCATATGACATCCACACGCATTCATCCTATATCCCTAACTTACGAGCTGAGAAATAACCGGACTCGCACAAACCTCACACTTGGATTATTTCTACACATGACAATGCATGTAGACAAGCACACACATAAGAAGGTAGAGAAGAGAATGTAAAGTGAGGATATATCTCTGAGGGGCAGAAAATAACACCAATCTCAAGAAAAGGAGGCGAAAATGCAGTAACAAGAAAACATGGAAAATAAAACGTATAAAAAAGGGAAAAGGAAAGGCGAAAGATGGGAATGAGAGAGGGAGAGCATAAGACAAACTGGATATATTCTTTGAACAAGTAAGGGGAAAATAAAGTGAGCTTGAGATCAGGCTTGAGATGTCATGAATTGTATCAAGTAGACAAAAAAGGAAGGACCTGTGGGAGTACTAAACATTTACCATTACCTCACATCACTTTCTTCTCTCAACCAGCCTTAGTACAGATAAATGTACATGCATAACAAAAAGATAGGTATACATTTAATAAATATATTTTTATAATCTAATGCAGTAGTAGTAGGGCTAGTAATGGCGGTGCTGCTGTGACTACTTCTCTCCGTAATACATCAACTCTTGTCGTTTGGATGGTAAAAGTATAGAAGTAAAGAAGAAAGAAATGTATTTCCTTCAAAAGGTATATAGGCATTGATATAGTGAAGATAGAGCGTATCATCAGTCAGGATCATCATCCAACTGGAGAAGTTTTGGAATAATGCATTAAAGCATTTCTTGAGTGAGATGGTTACGTATATGTGAGCCGTAGTGTTGTAAGAAAAAAAAGTAAAAATAAAGTGAGGGAGTAAGTGAGATAGCGGAGGCGAGTAAAAACCTCGAGGGAGTAAAGAAATACTTTTTACGAATAAGGCTTTCCACTTCCCCACTTACTTGCAGATGCATACATGCATACAACATACGTGTGTGTGCACATGGTTTCTCTCTCTCTCGCTCCCACTCTATCACGAGAAGGTAGAATACTGAAAATGAAAGATGAATGAGGGTGAAAGAAGTGAGGGAGCAGACACAAAAAAAGAGAAAAGGAAAAAGAGGAAGAGAGAGAGAAAAAAAATAAGACGATGGAACTGGCACTGCTGCGCGTGATATCACCACTTTGGTATATCTACTCACTCTCTCTAGCATATCTTATATCCACAGTGTTGCATTCAAGAATAATAAAAAGAGTAGTAGTGGTGGTTGTAAGCTAGAACCTGGCGTTCTAGAGTATATGGTAATAATAATAATAAAATAATAATAATGGTAATAATAAGCTTATAGTATGACGTTGAGTAATAATATTGTGCACATGTTCATGTATCTGTACTTTTCTTCATCTATTCCCGTTCTGATAGCATGAGCAAAGTAGAAGGGCTTGAACATATATATACATTTTATATTTTTTATATGGAGCATTAGTGTTACTTCAGAGAAAAGAAAAGAGCCTGAGGACGGGAGTGAAAAGAAGATCTCTTCTTAAAGTTTACACACACATAGCCACATAGCCGGATTACGCTATATGGTTCTGGAACAGAGATAAGTTTTAAGTATTTTTCTGTTGTAAATAAGTATGTGGTATGTGTGTGTAGCTACGTAACAATAAGGCATTGTTGCAATGTAGTGTTATGTTTTCGGTAAAAGTTGTCTAGTCGGAAGGATGGTGTGTGTGTGTGGATTGCGTAAAACTGAAAAGTATGACGGCAAAAGGAGTATTAGGAGCAAAAAGCACTGGAGAGTGTATTTCTATGATTTTTTCGGAGTTTTACTTGTGAAGGGCTGTTTGTTGTGTTTTTTCTTGAGCTCTTTTTTTTCATTCATTCGATTCGATTTTTGTTTGTCATTTGGGTGTGGAGCGTAAGTGTTGACGTCAGCCTATCGTGGCTACAAAGTAGTTTTCTGTATGGAGAGGTTTAGATTTACTTTGAAATTTCTAGAAATAGACTCTACTTCTTTTTGTAGATACAACAACTTGAGCAGATACTTATTTTATTTTTCATCATCGTCCTTTTTCAAATTATCTTATGTATCTTGACATAACGAAATATCGTGCGGAGCAGCACGAACATTTTTTATCCGAAAGAAACACACATTTTTTCATTCTTGCCCAAGTAAAGTTGTAGTTGTAGTAGTAGTAGTGATACTTGTGAGCAGAAGAATAAAAAAATAAAAAAACGGGCATGTTTAAAAAGTGCACCAGAAATGTTTTTAGGATGGAGTGTTTAGAGAAAAAGAAGCAGCAGCAACGTGAAGAAAATAATATGTTGAAACGGTGCCGCCGCCCATCTTGAGGAAATAAATATGGAACGTGTTGTAACGAGTCTTGATATAACAATACACATGCATATTTGAATAACTTTTTGAGCATATAAATAAAATTGGAAGAAGGCAATCTTGTTTCACGCCGTGTTCTCACAAAAAATGAAACATGCATGCATGCATCTATACATTCTCTACTATTATTTGTAGCTAACTATAAAGATGACTATAAAAGCTGCTTCGAATTATTATAACCAAAGGGAAAATGAAAAAAAGAGACTAGAGACTGCGAGTGGCGCACTCACCATCATCATCACACTTAGAGAGAGAATAGAAATACGTATGATATTTCCACACAGAGAAAATCGAAAATTGTAGTGCTATTGCAAGTACGGCACACACACTTGTACAGAAAACTCCATCATCATCATCATTTCCATCACCACCAGCAGTAGTACCACCACCACCGTTAAGTATCTTCTCTCTCTCTCTTGGTCTACCTTCCTCAAATATGTATAGCCAGTGCAGAGTATTATGTGTAGTAGAAAGAGTGGCAGTGTTTTTGAAAGGAGAAAAAAAAGAAGGCGAGAGATCTCTCTCACTAGCTCTTTTACTACTACACACTCGCACACTTTATGGCTTGGTTTGTTGGTGGAAGCTATGACTAATATAACTCTCGGTGTTAACCAATGTGCTCGGAACTTCACACCTCTGTCTATAGACATCTCATCTTACGGGAATCATATTACTTGCTCTCGGCCCTTGTGTCGTACGCTCGCTCATGTGAGTTGGAAAACAAGGCCACTCCTTTTATCATCATCATCGGCAGAAGCAGCAGCAGCATCAGCCAACACCATCATCATCATCATCACCGCATTCACAAAAAGAGTCATACCCATAAATGTAGTTTTACATGCATAATATTATTTATGTAGCAAAGCAAGCAACACTACTGGAGCAACCATACAATCTCGTTATAATGCATTATATTTTTTTACATTATGTACATATTTCTATTATGCATGAATAGAGGTTATATAGAAGAGAAGAAAAAAAACTGAGCAGAGATTACATTTCTTTTGCCGTACTTGCTATTGGTCTCGTGCTATAGAATTGTAAAAGCAATTCTCTTTTTTTTCAATGCGTGAGGCTTTTGTAGACGTGATAAGAGTTGAACGAAAGAGAGATAGCAGCTAGAGAACAACAACAATTCTTAAGTTGTTAAATAAGCTTGAAAAAGCAAAGTGACTCTAAATGAGTAAAGTGTTATGTCTGCTGTGTGTGTGTTTGTGGACTGTGGAGGAGGGTGGATCAAGATAAAAATAGCTCCGAACCATGATACATTCACACGTTCTCTTCTAGTGTGTAGTAGTGTAAGCTAAAAAAAAGTTGAAGTATGTGTAATATGAAGTGTCTTATTGTTAGAGGGAAAAATGCAGTTCCAGTCTCAAGCAACAATGTACTATGTAACATGAAAATATATTAAGACGACGACGACGAAGGAGAGGAGAAAAAAATGAAATTGATGATTACGATGATGATGGTAGTATTATTATCCGTGCATGTGGGGGGTGTTAATTCTTGTAAGGAAAAGAGTTTTTAAAAATGCTTCATGCTACACCTCTAAGCTATGTACCTACCACATCTCTCATCCATTCATGGAAGCAGATATTTATGTATTTTACAATGTATCAGCCCATGATTAGCCCCAGCACCCTTGTAGTTTGTTGTTGTGGGAGTTACATCGTCTATCTTTCTCTCTCTTACGCACGCATGTCTTCTAACTAACTCCTCAAAGAAGACGTACATGCATGGTTAGTATTTTGCTGTCTAGGTTTATTTTACATCACATCCACAGAAATATACATACCTATGTAGAACATCATGCAACAGAAATTTTTTTTCAGAGTAGGCAAATGCACAGTCAAATTATAAATGTGGGATAAAAATCAGTAATAATGGCTGTAAAAAGATGATTTGAGCCCGAGTCGGTGTCGTCGTTGCAGTTGTTACTTTCTTGCGAAGCACCCCATGTAAAAATGACTCTTGTGCATGTCTGGTAATCATGAACAATAATGAGCATGTAAAGAAGAATGATTTCTCTTGCTGAGCGGAAATTGTACGTGTGAGAATTGTTTTTCCTCGTGATTTTCCCCTATGATGAGGAACGAGCACACACAGAAGAAGAAGAAGAAAAAAAACTAGTAATAATAATAATATATTGTATCACCACACCAGTCTAAAAAACCTGAATACGCCTACCTTGTTTAAAAGTAAAGGCTTAATTTTCAAATCGTTTTCGTCGTAATGCCAGTTACGAATGATTTTTAAAAGGTTAAAAACTTTTATCCTTATTTCTATTTTTACTTGACTTTTTTTAAAAAAATCCATGCACATACGAATCTATCCAATCCATTCGTAATACTATGCATACACACTTCTCATTCCGCTTCGTTTGGCGCAGCTGAATCTCATCGATTAGCATACTTGACAGCCGCTTACATGTGTCGTAACAAAATTCTTATGAGATGTGCATACATTATTATTATTGTAAACATGTTAAATGTTGCTGCTCTTGATCTCACAATGCTGGGAAATAAAAAAGGGCCCATGTTGTAAGTAAGAATTACACCAGGACTAACACAATCCAGTGTTCTGGGTTAGCTGTACTTTTTTTACGTTTCGCTAATTTTCTCGGCATTAGTCAGCCAGATTATTTTCACTTCACATTAAGTCGCTGTTCTTTAGCACAGCAGCAGCAGCGAAGCGCCGTGAAGACTACGCCGTAGGACAGGAACCTTGCATGAGAGGACGCATTATCCAGGCAGGCAAAGTGTATGAGTTCATGACGAGAGGACGACGATGTTGATGATCATGATGACTACGATGAAATATTTAGTAGGAATGTCACTAATACTTTGCCTTGTATGTTGGGTGAGCTTGTGTGGAAACTGAATACCTTTTGCATTTACACATTTAAGGAGCGATAGTGTTATGTAAGGCAATAAAAACATGTTCAGAGTACACATACATACACTACAGGACACAAACATGCATGAACTTTACTAAAAATGTGTGTTGGTGTGTGGTAAAGGGACTGTCAAAGGAAAACCAAGTGCTTCTAGTATTTTGTGGGAATGTGTCGTGTATAAAATGTGAAAAAGCGTGACACGGAAGAAAGTAACTCGTTCTCCACATATTTGTTTTCGTTGGCTGTATTATGTAGCTAATGGAGTAAAATGACGGTGTGTACGCCGCTGGTCAGGTGTGGAAAAGTAACAGAAGAAAAAGACTGTTAGATAAAAAAACACTGTGTGAGTGACATGCACACGTTTATACTATATACAACTCGTTTCAATATATGTATATAATATATATATTTACGTTTTATATCAATTCGAAGAAACCCAGAAAACAGTAATATTCGGGGTGATATATAAATTTTTTTGTTTTGTTCAGAATAAAAAAATTCTTTTCTGAAAGTGCAACATTTTGATGAACGCTGCTCTTGGGTTGGGATATGTGTATAAATATTTATGTAGAATGTACCTACTTCATTTGTGTGTACATGTACGTATCAATAATAGAATAACATGGAAGTAGGCTGTTGGAAAGTTGGTGCCAACAAAATATTTTGTAAAAGTACCGAGTAAATAAGGATGTTCGTTAGAAATAAAAAAGAAGAGAAAATATTGTTTCCTCCAATTGTAACGTGAAAACGAGGTGTAATAAGAGGCACTAAAAAGCAAATAAATGTAAGTAGGTATGCGGTGTTGTTTTTTTTCTTGATGTTGAATTTGTGCTCTGATTATTCTCCCCAAACAATGCTCCCGGTGTACAAATGAGATATTTCTTATTCTGTAAAGTGCACAAGCATAATTCCAAACGCCTGAGCCGTTTGAATTAATTGTAATAGTTACCTAACTCATTCCCTCTTTCTCTCAATAAAGAAGCATTTAACAACACAAATTTTTTGAACATGAAGCAACAGCATTCCTTGATTTTGTGCAAAGATAATTGTGACGGAATCGAGAGAAAAGCGATTTGCTACATTTCAATATGCATACAGTGACGTCTGTGTGAAATTCCTGTGAGGCACGACTAAATAAAACAATGTGGAAAAAACAATGGTTTCGTTGATTGTACCTTGAGATTCTAACTTTTCCATAAGATTGTTTTATGTTTTTCGTCACACACCTGGTGACGAAATTCGTGTCAAAACTAATGCCAGAAAAGTGTCAAAGACTTTCCAAGGAGATTTTTTTCTAAAACAAGGAATTCCACAAAATGATCTTACAAAAATAATATGAGCGACATGCACAAATGTTTATATCTTTTCTACTAAGCCATACATACACAATATCAAAATGTAATACTAACTTTTTGACTTTATATTCCATTCCATTTCATGAAATCATATTATTATTACAAGGGACACAACCAAAAACGTATCACTTTTGGTGTTTTTTGCCGTATTAAAGGCAATAATGATAGTAAATGATTATAATCACACACATCACACAATAGTAATACTACGTGCATGATATCAGCTAACACCAAGGCAAGTAGGTGTACACGACACACCATGCGAACATTGCATTGCATGTCTTGTGATTATGATGATTACTGTATGGCAACGGTGGTAGTAGTGGTGGTGGTGTTGTCCGAGAAAAAAAAACTTGTTCATCTGTTCATCTAACTAAACCGTCCAGAGAGCATGCCTAATAAATAATAATACTACACATAGTTCACACAAGTGACTCTTTTTTTATTGTTCATGTTGTGGTCATGGCACTTCTTAAATTCTCTCACTCGGTTTCTTATTATACTTGTGAATATCAATTATTATGTTGGTTTGAAAATGGTAAGTAGAAAGGTGAAATTGAACCGGTGATGGTAGTCGTGGTGGCGGATTCAGGTTTAGAGTTATTTGTTGATATTTCTCTCTTTCTATGTGTCTTTGATATTTTTCGTTTAATGTGTGTCGTGCATGATAAGAGTATAGAGACGAAATAGAGGGCAAGCCAAAAGGGATACTGTTTCTCTCCGTGCATAAATGTTCTTTCTCTTTTTCCTTAGCAAATAGGCACAAATAACACAGGAGCAACAGCAGAGGAGAATATAGCGCAAAGTGGAGAGAGAGAAGAGAATGAAAAACACAACGCGGTGGTTGCGTGTTTCTTTGTATTGTCTCCGCTCCTGTTGTTTCATTCCTTCTTTTTACACACTGCGTGGTTTTAATTAATGGGCGTATTCAGCCACCAACACCATAATGTGAATAGCACTCTTGCTATTACCACTGTCACACTATATAATAATATTCGTATATTATATTATATAGCATAATCGCGCTATTTTCATGTGAAATGCGTATTCTTTTTTTACTCGGTTGAACAAGTAAACTTGTCGTTCGTTGTTGTGGTTCTGATTATGATGACGGTGTAGAGTGGTCGTGGTGTGTTTGTATGTGTTGTACTTTACTAACTGAGAATTTGTACTATATGTTTTAATATAAAAATGTAACATAATGTCATACAAATAAAAGAAAGGAAAATGCGAGCTGAAAACAAACAACGGTGACAAAATAATTGAGTAAAACGAAATATTTTGTCGGACTGCCGGGCTTGTAGAAATTCTGTTGTAAGTTTGGTATGAAAAAATAAAGTTTTTTGGAAAATAGGACGTATAAGCGCTCTTGAAAAAGCGCTTAAAGCGGAGAGAGGAGCTAACCAAAAAAAATATTTTATGCGCTATAATATGATAAATATTTGTTAGTATTTTATGTCATTATAACTGGACATGTATATACATACATACTTCATTGAAATCGCTTAATAAATAGAAGGAATATATCGTAATCTTTAGAATGGCAGGGTGTGATGTGTTATAATATATTTGTACAATAATAATGCATTCTACTTTAACTGCTTTGTGTTGTTTTGTACAAAGTCAGAAAATTCAGGATAGTAGCGGTGGTGGTCGGTTGGTAGCCATGCAATTTTTATCTTTAAAATGTTAGTTCCACTCGAGAGTAGTAGGAGTCGTTAAACAAACACCGACACTATAAAACAATTTTTTTCAGCTGTTGACTATTATTTTGTGGCGGAAGAGTATTAAATGCAGTGCGACGCGACGTTATTGTGTAATGTCATGAGAACATATTAAGTGGGAGCTGAAATTGCCAAAGCTCCATATAAACGTGTTTTCTTTTTCTCTCTTTCAGCCTCTAATAATACGAACAAGCGAGCATATATCCACCTTGTATTTTTCTATACAATAAAATATGTAATGGCGAATGTACATTAGGTTTGCAGAGTTTTTATGGGTAGCAAAAAAGAAAATAATATTTTCTCGTAGTCCATTTAAAAACCATGTTCCAGTATAATATTTATAATTGCATTTGGTTTAAAATTTTACAAGATCATTACCACTCATAGAGTAAGTATTCCGTTACATGCTGTGACATTTTTTATGAAGTTGGTTGCATGTTTAATGTACCTATCGAACAATATCCATGGCACGTAGAACAACACATTATTATTCTTTCCCTGTGTGTGCGGTCTGCTTTGCTTTGCCTTCAGCGCAAAAATAAAAATAAATAAAAATTAACGAGTTTGGCACTTTTTCCATGTCCTTCCGTCATACGTGAAGTTGAATTATTTTCTGGATAAGTGCTGTTGTCGTTATGTAGGGGGATAATTGGGAAAGTTTTATGCATCCAGGTTGGCTTTGTCATTTACTTATTTAGTTTAGTGCAATATTTTGCTTCCTTTCTAAAATAGGTAGTCGTTTCATTTTATTCTTTATTGCTAATTTCATTGTTTAGCAGTTCGTTTGAGCGGAGTGTGCACGTGTCTGAAAAAACGGTTTACTTCTTTTTTCCCAATTATTTTTTTCATCTTGTGCGCGTTTCCATTATTACAGTGGCAATTAAAATGAATTTTTGTAAGTGTGCAAATATAATAAAATCACACTCATGCAGTTTTTGCGTGGGTCCGTGGGTAGGAGAAAATGAAAGGATTTGTTGACAAAATCAATGTAAAGCAAATGAGACATCAACGAGAACTATCCTGAAGGATGCACCATAGTGACAACACTATTAATATTGTCTACTACCCTGCATTAAAATCCTGAATTGTGGTTGGCGGTCCCAAATGCGACATCTTTTATTACTCCCTTTTCCGCTACGTTTCTCCGGCACACTTTGTTAATTTTTTTCTCATGTTGGCAGAAAGATTTTCCTTGAAAAGAAGAATTTTCTTCCAGGAGCCAAAAAAGAAGTAAAACTCCGGATGTGATGGGTGTCTGCTCTATGAAATGTCCGAGGGAGTTTATGATCTCTGAATTGAGTTTTATTTTAAAAAGAAGAAAAAAATGATATAACTTGCTTGATCACGCTTTCATAATATATATTATTCTGGCAGAGTCATTTGTTCAATTCCAGCCGTATGATTTTGCAGTTGTATAATGTCATAATATCACTCCTCCCAGGCAATAATAATCGTAATGAAAATGATGCTAATAATAATATAGCAGGAATGGCACCAGCCAGCTTCCCTCCACACAGTTCTAACTAATCTTTTATCAGACGTAAAAAAGCCTTTAACACGATTTCCACATTCATCCCACGTCATTTCACATGGTCATCCAAAAACGGACTTTTACTGTTGCTGGTTGCCCGCTGCTAGTCTGAACACACAAGCTTTTTTATTTGAGAGAGAGAGAGTGAGAGAGGGATTCATGAAGATAATCAATGAGAAAGAAACTGAATGACTGTATAGGAATCGACAGTGAATGAGAACATTAGAAAGAATGACTGTAAAAGATGTGGATGATGTGTGTTCGTGGGCAGAATCATCAAATAATAATGGTTTTTAATATTTTCATCTCATGTTTCAAAACTTTTGCTAAAGCCTGGCCTATTGAATTGATCTACTCACAGACTTCTGGTGTACGGATCACGAGCTACAGAATACCATCTACAACTTTACTTTCTCACTAAAATCCCTTGGTCGTTTCCCTCTCCATTGGTGTTTCTTAGCTACAATCATCGGTGAAATGAAAAAAAATCAACTATTATACTTCTCTATCCGTGTTCGTTTCAAATGTAGCAGTAGAATTTTGTCTGTGTGCATGTTATCCTCTCATTTTATGAGCATCACGCTGATTGATGATGGGATAATTCCACTGAATGAAGTCATCTCATACAAGCTTGTGCTTAATATAACCATGTCTTAGTGATAAGAGTTACCTTTGATATTTCAAAATATTAATTCCTGTCATTTTTTAAACTTTTTCTCGTAACATGGATATATCTTATTATGTGCTTATTTTGATGCAAAATGAGTGGTTATTATATTGCAAGCAGAACAGAGTCAAACAGTCTCTCAATAAGATGTGGTCAGGAGCAGTAAATTCTGTAAATTTTGCATGATTTACAATAACAAACCCATATAGCATTCCAAAATATGCACAAAGTACGTGAACAGATTGATAGTTTGTTCGTAAAGATTCAAAAATGATAAAGACAATAAATAAATAATTTAATAATAATGCATGAATTTTTAACAAGCACCCATTATTTACTCACAGATGATGACAGTGGATGAGGGGATAGCTCCTCAGAGAACAGTGCACACTCTGAGAATTAAGTTATATATATTTTACATTTGAGTCAATTGACGTAATTGTTAACCCATGCAAAATTTACTTTGGCATTCCATTGGCAACAGGGAGTGATTTAATCATGAACTCAATACTAAATGAACATAAAAATGCGTGTTGCTAATAAAACTCCTTCTGTCTGCTTACTCTCTGTCTACAAGTTTGATTTGATTTGTTTCATGCAGCATCCATTGCACCCAACTTCTGTGAATGAATGAATGGATGATGTGAGTGAAGAAGACTTGCTGCAGCAGGAAAGTAAAGGACGAAAATTTTTTTATGCACGGCAACCACCACAGTTATGTTGGCTGTGGTGCTGGTGAACGGACTGAGGAATGTCTATTCCTGTCAAAATCACCTAGTCCATATAAAAAGCATGAATTATGCATTTTACGTACAGAGAGTTAGTGTATATGGATGGATAGATTCAAACGCAGTTTGCAAATCGCACCATGGCACATTGGCTTATGATTAATGTGCCGTAATTTATACCTTTGGGTGTTGTCTGTAAAATTCAGCGAATGTAATAAATTGCAATAGTCTCGAAAATACGTGAAGCTGTTTTACAGCTATATTACGTATCCATTAGTTAGTGTGGCTTGTGGTAATTGACAATATAAAATGGTGGATGCATTATGTATCGTATCAGATAGTTATTTTATGAAATTGTTGCATGCACACTTCTCTGTCCTCCTCCACCACCTACTCTTTGAGGTTTGCTGCTGCTGGTGTTTGTAGTAATTCTTTCTTTCAAGTCGTTTTGTTTTTACGTCGATTAATGTGTTACAAATAGAATGGAACAGATTGGCTAAAAATGACTTGTTAGATAAATCAATGAGCAAAAATTAAGGGTGCACAGGACGTGGATGTAATTTAAAGAAGCAATGCGTCAATAACTTCAGTATTTTTTATCAAACATTTCATCGGCAAGGCACCTTCTACGTCTCAATTATAATTTATGCAACATAATTGATGCTTATAGAATACAACACTTAAAAATTATTTCTGCAACTGTCATCTTTAACTTTAAGATTCGATGAGGCCATATTTGCACATTACCATTGTATTATAATTAGGGTCTATTGGTGTATGATTCAAATATTTAGCAGGGGAAAAATGTAAATTTTTGAAATAGCCAGCTACTCACTCAGCTACAATTTTTGACAATGGTACCGCTCTTAATCGGGGTTTAATTTTCTATTTATGTGAGCAAATTTTTGTGATTTTAATCCCACTGCGAACATTACCATATATTTATGTAAATAAGCGCAAATGTAAAATAATGCAGAGTGTCAATATTAAATAGATTTTTATTTGCAATGTTTATCTAATTTGGTTTTTATTGTCATTTATCGCAGATTACGCAACTTAAAATCGATAATAATCCATTTGCCAAAGGATTCCGGGATACCGGTGCTGGAAAACGTGAGAAAAAGTGAGTGTCTTACCCATTTTATCTAAAATATTTTTAAATCGACTGAACCAGTACTGACAATTGCACTTTCAATTTACTAACGATAATGAGCAAACATGATGTAACACAGAGTGTGTTCAAAACAATTGGATTCGGTGGAGTTTAATTGATAAGTGCCACTGTAAGGAATGACGAGAAGAGAATACGCTAAATCAAGTTTTTTTTGGCATGGCGAAAGTTCGTAGCCAAACATGCAGAAAAACTTTAATAATTTCAGTCACCTAATCAAGATAGAACCAGACATTAAATATCTGTTGTCAGATAAAAAGGTGTAGAAGTCTGGTCCTAAAGTCACAGACGGTACCAGAAACTTAAGTCATTATTTAACTTCTTCGTTTTCGTGAAAAGATAGGACCTGTTAAAATCATCATGTTCGCATATCTGTTTACGCCATTTTTAAAGTTGATTTTCTCTTCTCATGTAGAAAACTATACAACTAGCTGTTATTTATCGCTTTGTCAATTCTGTGTTAATTTGGTAAAAAATGAGCAGCGAGCATATAGTCTTGACTTGCAATGAACTTTTTATTATTATTCAAATGAATTTGCGTCGCTCCCTTTATACGATTATTCATTGAGATTATTCATGATTATCATGGTCTGCAGGCAAAGCTGCTGAGAAAAAAAAAGTTGAAGACTCAAGATGAAGTTTCTTTAATCTTTCTGTTAACGGGTGACCAGTGAAACAAGCATGTTATCACATAAAAATTGAGCAAGCTTTTGACGACCACCGATGATGCATCTGTGTAGCTACATGGTTAAGTCGACTTGTTAAGACAAGATGGACAGGATGGACTCATTGTGGGTTCAGCAACAAAAGTACCTGCGATAATAATACTCTGTAAAAAATAAGCTCTCGTTAATATATGTATTGTATCTTTTATACATTTTTTTCTGTTAAATTGTTTAGTATTTACCTACTTTACGTATATAGGTAGTTTATATGGGGATTTTGTGGTATACGAGAGGAATAACGTATTAAATATCAACATTCATTCTTTACGAACAAATAGTCATGATAGGTAGAATGAATGGAAAGAGGCAGTGCACATCATTTGATCGCGAAATTAATTAATACGGATGTTTGTCTGCTTTGTGGACCGAATACTACACACATGCTATTAGCATTTGTGTGAATGAGTGCGCAAGCAAGCAAGTATTTAAGCCACCAGACGTGAATGAGCTGATATACAAACTTTTGAAAAGCCATTCCTGGCTTTTTTATCATTTTCCAACTCTCCTCATTAAAATTAGATGCTGCTTGGTATATATATCGGCTTAGCAACACAGTTGTACCAAAGGGGTTGAAATAATTTTCATAACGCAAAACACAAAATTAAGCTCTATATGATCTGACAGGATTGTGTATTTTATTATTATTCAATGTTACATTTTCCGGACCAGCAAAACAAAAAAATATTATAATAATGAAAAATCAAATAATTCTCAATTTTATTGACCTGACCCACGTCGTCATCATGAATGGTATGGTTTTTATTCGTTAAGAAATTAATCAATGGTTTATTGGGCAAAGATGCTCGTCATTCAGAGACATAAAATGACGCGAGAAAAGGATTTATCAACCAATTAAATTTAAATCAAGTTGGCACCAGATCACATTGGTCCCGAGGAGCTGCTATATTGTCTGTGTGTCCAGTGCCTGTCAAAGAACACTAATTTTGGCTGATGGCCAATTTTTAAATTTTTTATACATAATTTTTACGTACGAATGAACGTGCTTCATGTCTGGCTTCAGGGAATCTTTTGATATGGTAGACAGCAGAAATTCCTTCATTATAGACAGCTTGACTCTATCATTGCAGCAAATAAGTTTTCAAGAAAATTCAGTCACACACAACATTACTCTGTGTAAGTCTGAAAACAAGACGGGGATCATACACATTTCTCTTTCATCTCGAAATAAAAATAATAAGTTTGCAAATACCATAAAAATTATTTTTAATACCATTTCCCACTGGCTGTGACAAAGCTCACAAAAGTACAAATTATATCTAGCCAATAAAATTGCAAATACCTATACACTACTTAGCGTTTGAAATTCTTGAATGAAATTATTTCGATAAGTTGTAAACGTCAAATTATTTTTTTGGGAAAATCCACTAACATCATACATGGATTTATTTATTAATACTTGCACGAAGAAAAAATCTGGTTCCCTTTCGAAAAAACTAAAATTTAATGAACTGTTAATTGAAGTAAAGCATAATGATTTATTTAGAACCAACAAAATAAACAGATAAATAAGTAGTGCCAGTCATCTATTCAAATGCCGCTCAAAATACAAGAAACGTATATATACTGCCAAAATAATGTGGTAATATACTGATGCACACACAACAGCCTTTAAAGTTAAAAAACAGAATGTGTAGGTAAAAATCTGTTAAACAAGCTATTGAATTTCTCTTGGTAAACATAATGGTTTTCTTGTTCTATGTGTGGTGTGCGCATCATCTTGCTCGTCTTCCTCTTTCAGTGAATAATTTGACAGGAAAATACTTGGCGTCAGACAGAAAAAAAATTTTCTGAAGAAGGAGAAGTAGCAGTAGGAAAGCATGCTTACACAATAGCATCCTATATAAAATATCATCTCTTTACCGAGAGCATACAGCATAACCATGAGAATGATGATGAAGAAACAACCAAGTTTTGCGTTTCGTTGAAATTCATGAAAGCTCGTAAATTTTTCCGCTGTTTAAGGAGTACTGTGTTTGGTGGCGAAAAAAAAGATGCAGTAATAAGGATTACTTACACAAGGAGAGAAGGAAAAGGAGAGACAGAAGGGAAAAAAATGATACCATACCAAACCAACATGATCACCGCCACCACACCACCGCTACTACTAACTCCTACAAACACAACAAGCACAATTGCTACCGTTTTTGTTGTTTTATATCTTCTCCCAGAAAGACAACCACAACACTGTCTTTTTGCGTCTAATTAGCTGAAAGTCTATTAAATGTTTTTAAGTATTACTATTCTTCCTTTCTTGGTCGGTCTCTTTTGAACTTTGGTGGAGTGATGATAAGTGTTACAGCAACATTCTCCCAGGACGTAAAATCATATATATGTGCCTATGAAGTCAGGATTTAGATGGTGATAATGATCCTTTTTTTACTCATCGTCGCATCTTCTTCGACTTCGTGGTGTGTGTGCATTTTTTTGACTGTAAATAATAATCCCAAAGAGATTATATGAAAATTGAATAACTGACTGTATGTAAGTACTCAAGTACTGCTGGCATACTTCTCAGGAGACAATAGAGCCTTTTCATATCTTGAGCTTTACCATTATTTTCCTTCAATAGAGGAAAGTATATGCTAAATATGGGAAACTTTTATTAGAGTATGAAAGGGGTAAAAATCCTAAATTCAACACCGCCACAAGAGAGAGAGAGAAAAAAAAATAGTTCCACCTTAAATTTTCATGTCACTTTGATATTGATACGGTTGTCCAAGGGAGAAATATATTTTTAAGGAATGAAACTATTAATTGTAGACTAGAATATATACATACATCAATAAATTATGAACTGTAGTCTAGATATAATCATGGAATGGTCCAGTAGTAATAATTATCACATTTGGCTTAGATATTTTTAGACAACATAATTGCTATTCAATATCGCATTTTTGTTTCTTCTTTATGACTACCGGAGTTTCCCCCAATGAAATTAGTACAATAATATTACAGGCTTATGTTTCATTACCACTTCATAAATACTGTATAACACTCCGTCTGTGTGAGAGAGTTGCCCGTGTGTGCTATATACTCAACTCTGTTTTGTATTAGATGGAATAAAAATTAATGCTAATAATAAAAGCCGGCAAGGAAGTCACTATGACAATTATTATTGTAATGTTGGCGTCTTCGCCGCAATTCCTTTTTTGAGTCTGAGGAAAAATAGCTGTGGAAGAGTAGTAGTAGCAGCTAAAAGTATATGTGTATATCAGGCCTGTTAATGTGCTACTCTCTTGGCAGCTGTGTTAGTGTAATTGCGTGGTTGTAATGAAACTATATTATATACGACCACCAAACGTCGCTACAATTTTAATGAAGCTTGCAAACTTTAGGCAGTCCTTTTAATGCGCATCACACACGGTAAGAGAAAAAGCAATTATAGTATACATAATGTGCGGAATGTTCCGTCGTCTTTTTTACTTGATGGGTAAGAACGGGAATTATATTGTCACTTTTTTGGTGGCGTAGATATCCTTTTTACGGACATTAGGGCCAGCACATTGCGTAAAATTCTGATTATTTATGAATGGAGAAGGCTATGATAATTGAATGTGGTTTTCATTATACGAGCTTCCGTCTCATTGTTATTGTCCGCTTCCCCAAACACTGTACACACATTTTTAATATATATGTTTATATGGTGTGCACATAAGTATGAGCGTATATATATATGTTAGTCATCTATTCATCATCAATCAGCTGCCATAAACCTCTTAATTAACCATCCGACAGTTTCTTATTACGGTTAATCACGTTTTTGTTCTTTTCCACTTCTGCTCCACTATGATGATGTGAGTATATAGATGGATGTACATACGTGAGTGATGTTTTTGCTCCTCGTACAATATATGTCGGATTTTTATGCATGTAGCTTTAGTGGGTGAATTATGCCTTGCATTCCATAAAAATGTCAGAGAATAATATAATATAGTGTGATGTTTGTGTGGGTGCCTCTCTTTTCCTTTCTATCTTTCAACTCTTTTCTCTATTCCATGTTTCTGTTTGTTTGTTTTATAAATATACATACACACGACGCGCACACAGAGAGAGAACTGATGTTGTTCTTGGTGGCAGCGGCGTCGGCGGTGGTGGATGATGTTTGCCATTACCCTTTCATTTTTCTCTCTGTGTGGTGACTCGGTGACTACCTCTTATTATGGGTACAATGGAATGGGCAATGGCGAAGTGGTGACACTCTAGTGACAGTCATAATGATACCCAAAATAATACATGAATTTCCAAACATTTTTTTTTGTTTCGCTTGTAAAAGCATCCCGTGTCAGAATAGATAGTAGTGTATAGTTCTCTAAGTATTTGATATTATGTTTATGTGAATTTATGTTATAAAGAGAGAGAGAGAAAAGGTGAAAAAGAGCCTTTTATGTTGTCGGAACACTCTGGGATTGGGATGATATTATGATGAGAGGATACTTATTATTATAGGTATTGTATTTCACGTGGGCTTGTATACATAATGTATTTGGTTCGCTTATTACTGCATTTTGTTTATTCGTTTGTTTGTCAATAGCAGCGCGGCTCTGACTGACTTGACTTGAGTCGGAAAGAAGGAGACAGGACTAGAGAGTATTATGTATTCCGGAGAAAAAGCATTACATTTGCATATGTTACGCTTTCGTGTTGATATGGTGGTGGTGCTGTTGCTGTTGTATATTTATAAGTGTGACACGCCACACAGTCACAGTTGCTACCTTTTCTCTGTGACTTCTTTCATCAGGGAGAGTGGAAAAAGCCACGTCCACAGTCAATTGAGTCACACTTGACTTTTCAGCTTTAAAACATGCATGTATAATGTAGTAGCATTTGACTGGGCTACTCTCTCTCTTGTGCAATACTTTATAATGCGAGTGTGTGTGTGTGTTCAAGTTGGAGCATTTTGCTTTTCTCTGACTACTTTTTACTCCTTTGCTCTGAGGCTGATGATGATAGTGGTAATATGACTGTGTGGGGAAAATGGGGAGAGAAGAGCATTAGAAAATTGGAACCGGCTTGCATCATTAATTAAAACACGACACTATAAAACACAAAACAGGAGGTTTCAATTCGACTCACGACAGAACTTATGGAGCTGCTTAGTTAGTGGCTTATGAGCTGGCATGTTTTTGGTTGGGATGCCACTTTTGCGCTACTTATTACATGCGGCTTATTTGACTGTTTGTAAAGTTGCAAAAGACAGGGTACGACAAATAAGGCGAATAAGTACAAGTATAAAAACGCATTATGAGTTTCCATCCAATCCAATCTACTCATTTGTGTGTTTTCACTCTGCGACAAGAAACGTTAATGAAGTTAACGTGCGGAGTTAGTGCATAAAGTTTCTTTTAATATCACTGACAACTTTATAGAGAGAGAAAATTATATATGAAAAAGGGAAATGTACACTGCACACAGTAGGGATTTTAAATGCGTCACTCTGTCTCTCTTTAAAATTTTGTCGACTGGGACGAGGAGTGAAAATGACGGTCATAAAAATTCCCAAATCATTGTTTTTCGACCGAGGAGATATAACGTTTCTTTCAATAGTAAATAAAACATTCTTTTTGAATTTACATTTACGCTTATTTTTTGAATGATGACCTAGCAGATGGCGATAATCATGACTTGTGTTAATTCAACGTTATGATACCTTCCTACTCAACTGTGAATCCATTTAGTTGCTGAGGTCATGCTATTTTAAGGAAGTCTTTGTCATGAAATCTTCCCGTTTATTGTATGAGTGTTAGGAAAGTAGGATACAAGATGCTATTGACGGGCGTAATTAATATAAACTGACAATGAATTGGTGGTGATACGAGCAAGTAGTTTGAACACGGCTCATTAATGTTGGTAAGAAATTGACGAGATGTGATAATGAGATGACATTCTACCAAAAAACCAAAGCATATGTCCTCCGTCAGACTGCTTGTGTGACACAACTTGTGTCACGAATGCATCCGTTTTGCATCCAGTGAGTATACTAATCCAGTTAGAACAAAATAAGGAGAACAATGACACTCGAAAATAAACTGTGACTAAAGTAATAATATTACTGTCATTTGCTGCTTTGTAATGTCAGTCACATAGTCATGCTACTCATGTTCGTTGTTAGACATGCTTACTTATACCTACCACCAAAACTAAAATAATTGATTCGTGTTGAATCATACGTGATGGGGCAGTTGTCAAGTTGTCATACAACCGGTAGCACTAATAATAACAATCGTACATACATAAATAGTTTTTTTACAACAGATTTGCAGTCTCCATTCTCGTTTGCTATTTACCGTCGTATTGTTATTTTTTTATTGTTTTAAAGTGATGAAGGACACATGAAAAAGTGTCACAGATTGAACACTTCAAGGCGCTCATCACAGTGACCAATGCTGCTGAATTTTTTTATCGAGTTAAATACATGCATAGTTTTACGTGCCATTATTTATGCCATGTTAACTTATTAAAGTAGTTAGAGATAAGCAGAAACAAGGTAGAAAAATTTATCCGGTAATTTTTATTATCTCCTTTGTGCAGGCTAAGCTAGATCATTTTGTCATCGTCATCCTACTTACTTGTCTCTGACAAAATGTAATATTCATAATAAATTAATAATTGCTCGTTTTACTACGCCATGCATACCTTATTACTTGATTGTTTTGTATGAATATATGAATGACGCTAATGTGTACTATTATATGGCCACATTGTTTGATCTTGTCAAATATGTTTCGCTAGTTTTTAGTACTCATGTGATGCTAGTCACCGAGTGAGGACGAAGTGTATGAAATAAATGACGGTTTGTGACCACTCTCTCGACCTCATTAGCAGTTTTGATGTGTGTCATAATAATATATGGCGGAATGATGGCCAAACTGATAAGCACATCTAAATTAATTATTTACAAAGTTATAATAGTACAGGTAGGCAAATATTTTAGATAAGATGGAATTTCGAGGGAATTATATTTTTTGTGTGTACTGACTTCTAGTAGTGGCGGTGGAGGGATGGAATGACATGCAAGGTAAAATGTTAAGAGTGTATTATTATTCACTCTGCTGTCCTTTTGTTTTCTCATCTTTCAAAAAAGGAGACAATGAAGCAATTATTTATGACAAGCGTTAAATATATGATTTCTCTGTCGGATATTTTTACGATTGCATTATTTTGTCGGTGATACTGTCATATCATCCTCATCAACAAATCACACAATGAAATAAGTAGTAGTGAAATGTATTTTTCCTAACTAGATGATAGTTAATTTTGACAGTTTAGTTCCTCTTATTTTTGTGTTAAATGATTACACGTGTGGGAATATTATCATGATTCTCTATATGTGTGCCACACTATCATTTTAGTCACCTGAACTGTTTTAACTTTTTAACTCGAAAAATTAAGGCAAGCACGATGATGCTGATGATTAAAAAAATAATGAATGAATGAATGAATGAAAGTTTAATATTTCGTGAAGAGTCACTTTTATTGTGTGGAGTTTAGTACCTTTGAGGGTGTCCTGTTCATGCTTTACAGTACCAACTTCCTCCCATTGTTATCCTTACCACTTGATATGATATGATACAGTTGTGTTGATGATGCCGATGATGATGACGTCTGCCAAAGTAAAGAACTTGAAAAATATGTAAATAAATAAATACATTGCCGCCAGCATTTATTTAGTAATTTTATGTAAGGTTTGCTGCGTGTACTAGTTACACGTAGTATTTTTTTGAAGGTTTGCATGTCGTGACTTGGCCTGAGAAGAATGGTCGGTGATGGTGTGTGGTGGTGGCGTACTATTATACTTATTTTGAAATGACACATTAAATGGCAATCCTGTGAGACGTTGGCTGAAATACGTAGTCTGTTTAATATATGGAAAGAGCTCTGTGGTGGAATGTGGATTCTGTGAATTCCGCAACAGAATGTAGATTTATGTGAATTTGTGTGAGCTGCTGAACAACCAGGCGAATGTGTCGGTTGGTTTAATGAGCGCTTCCCGGAGTTTTTATGCATGGTGAATACCATTACTCTGTCGTGCTTGTAAAAAAAGGAAAGAGACACACATTGATTCATCTTCTTGAAGAAGAATTCTTTTGCACATTATATTCCTCTTAACTGTTGTTGTTAGCTTTATGGGTGTAAATAAAGATTTAGGACTTTTTTTACTCATCCTCACTTTTGTCTGTACACTTTTACACGTTTGCGGCCGCTGGTGTACAAAAAAGACGAAAAAAATTGTATTTTGACAGGATATTTTTTATACATTTTTTTGCGGATGTGCTGTCTATGTCATCTGAATTAGTAGTTTTACACACTTGATGGTAGTTTTTTTGAGAAGTTGACAAACAAGGGATGTGAAAGTAAAGGGGGAGATGTAGGAGAGTAATTATTTAAAAGAACAAAAAAATCGGCAAGAATGAAGATTAGGGAAATTACCAGGGAGAGAGAGAGAGAGAGAGTTGATGGGAAGATGAACCGTAGGCATGAGTAACCAAACGAAAAGTTTTTAAATGGATGGATGGTTGGATAGTCCTTGTGATTCAATCATGTTCACTGCTCACCGTTTTTACGTGAGTGTGTGAGTGAGAGAGGAGTATATAGTAAAGTAGTGATAGTAAATTATGGCACGGATGATGATGATGATAAGCCATGTGTAAGAAAGCAAAAATATATGCTTCTAGAAGAAGCAGACACAGAAAGTAAAAGAGAGGAGTTGTGGTTGGATGCTTCCACGGAGCCTTAAAATATGCTTGAATTGAGTGACAGTTTGCTTAGGCGATGACCCATGGCGAACTGTCGCGACAAAGTTTAGCTTTCATGTTAGCCGGCATTCTTTACACTGAAGCCGCTGCTGCTCAAGATTCGACCTTTCTGCTTGTGCCTTTTTCTTCACTTACCCACTTCGTATAACTTGGGACTCTGTGTTGATTCAGTAAGCGCAATCCTGAGGTAATATGTATGTTATGCCTGATAGATGATGAGGGAGACAAAAAATGGAGACAAAATTAGCTGGTGTCTCTTGCATAAAGAGCTCTTGCTCCTGTGTCGAGAAATGTTTCTTATTAAACTTATACGTTCCTTGCGTCAATCCATCCTCTTCTGTGGGAAGAAAGAAAGTCATCCTAATGGGTTGTGTAAACAGCCATCTCTTACAGACTGTCACTAACTAATCTAGTTCAGTGGAAAAGATCCCAATTTGAGTAATTTGTACATGGTAGTTCTTAAGAATTGTTGTTGTTTAAGAGTTTACACGGCTTACAAGGAAAAGGCTTATGTCGCAGTCGGCAGAAAGGAAGAAGACAACAGTATTTGTAATTAGGTATAATATGTTTAACATAATACTGGTGATATTATGTGTTTATTCGTTACCCACACACATACTTTGTTATAGGCTTGCAGGTTGTAAGAATTATTATTATTTTACGTAGGTATTATATTATTAAAAGTAACATAGTAAACAAATTCTTCAGAAGTTTTGCTATTTGGATGTATCTTATCTCATGATGGTGCGGTATCGGCTTTTGATGCGATGACGAAGAGCGAAGTCTAATTGTTTTTCTGCCGACCATGATCCAAATCGAAGGAAACATTTGTCACTTGGAAATTGGCCATATAGTCAATTTTATTGGCGTATGATGACGAATAGAGAGCATTTTTTTATGTTGATCTCCTTTTCGCTGCTTAATTCCAAACATCTTTCGTGACTTTTATAACCTCCATGATACCACTTGAGTGTCCAAGCTCCTACTTAAATATCAAGCTTGTAATAATTAATCCTCTGTTTTTGCATCGTTAAGCACCCTCAAAACAGCATTTAGCAGTGACGACGGCGGTGTGAGTGCATGGTATTATGAATATTATCATGTCATGTAGCTCATTAAACACAGACACAAAGAAAAGCCGATCGACGTTGTGCATGAATTTGATCCAAATCTAATCCTATGCAAATTCAGTGTCTAAAAATAGCAAAAATATGGGACTTACGTCGTTCAAATACAATTTATATGGGATTTAGGTAGCTATTCTGACTTCCTCACTCTCACACATTTTGGATCATCCGATCACTCATTTGCATACCTATGTCCTGCACTCATACACACAGCATGGGATTTCCAGGGTCCTGAGTCCTACGTTCTGGTATTGGTCATTCCTATTTATATTACTGAAAAAAATTCTACGTTTTTACGATATACCAAAGTAGTTAAAGTCTTTTAAAATATGAGATCTCGAAACAAAAGAATTTTCTTGTTTTCGAAAGAATTTTATCGCAGTAAAAGATGCAAAGCTCGCTGGTGTTTATGCCGCAAACATTATCCTTCTACACTTTTTCTTCTATATGATCACATATCACACACACATCTCTCACTATTTATTACGCTCTGCTTGGTTTCAGTAAAATCATAACGTTTAGAGAAACATGACGATAAATTCATTTCGAAGAACGGTGTAAGGAATTTTACGTGGAATTGGAATACCAGCGGATATACGTATTTATAAACATCACACGTAAAATATCATACCTTTAATGAAATTACATAAAATGGATTCCATTTTTTACCCCTACCTTCTCCAGTCGAATATGTGTTTTACCCCTCTGCTGATGTGTGTTTATAAATTACAAGCATGCCAACCAAGTTTCAACATTGAAAACAATAAGACGAAGAAAAAAGGTGACTCAAGAACATAAATACAGTAAGCAAGCCTACATATTTTGGGACCTTGCTGCTGCTGCTGCTGGTGGGATGGCTGAGGAGGATTAAAAGGAACAAACTGAAAGTGACAAAAAACGCCGTTTTTTATAATACCCTTTGTAGACAAATGTCACTCCTCTTGTAAGTGATTATGTACCGACAGCTCGTCTGGTTTCATCACCCGACAGATCAAGCTTTATAAGCCAAAGAGCTGTTTTTTGTTGTTGAAGTGTATTTCCTTACTTAAGTAGTAACGTACAAAACAATCGTGATCATTTTTTTACCAAGCAGGCTCCACAGCCAGAACACAAGACAGAAAGAAAGAAAGGTTGTTCTGTTGGTAATAACCCATTTACACCTTCGGTATAACTTGCTACCTTTTCAGTTCGTTATCTGCTTGAAATATGTACCTGTTACGTACACCATTATTATTATTATTATCATTCCCATTACTTTTTTTTGCTCTGCTATGTCAATGTAACCAACAGCGAAAGGGAAAATATAAAGAGACCTTGAAGGCCTCCCCGTTGATCTTTTACCATTTTTTATTGTTCACATATTATAACATTACTTATTGTCTTGGTTGGTCAAGACGTGCTCCCTTGTATTTTTTTTCTGTATTGCGGCTTCACAATTGTCATAGAAGTCACTGCTTCCATGTCTCCTACCAATATTACATATTCCATCATCCAAAAAAAGCAAGGGTCTGACAGGTCTGGAGTCAGTTTACATATTCTCTCGGCTCGATCAAATCGCAATTTTCTCCCTTGTTTCGTTTGTTCATGGGATATGATTGAAATGTCACTGTTTTTATTTTGTCACAATGGACACATATAAACGTTGACAAGGGGAAAATGTGAATATGATGATGATGATGTGTGCAATTTTATTACCATTATGTTGCATAGAAAGAAAGGATTATTTGTTTTCAGTGAGCAATTTACGCGTACTAAACAGGATTTATTTACGTTTATTTGTTTTCCATGTTCACGGTGACGGAAAAAGGGAACAAGCGACATTATCATCATCATTGGATGAAACAGTTTGCCGACCTCCCCAGTATACATATATGAATGTAGGTATTATATTACATAGTGACGACGATAACGCTGATGATGATAGAGGTAATAGACAGGGTCTGAATAAGATACCTGGTTGAAGTTCATTATTACCTGATGAAAAAAGTGTACAAACACACACAATGAGGTGTTAGCTACTACTACTGCTACTCCGGTTCATGATGATGATATTTTCGTTGGGGAAGAATTTAATAGCTGATTTCCGTGACAGTCACCCAATCCAGTCATTTTCGGTACATATGGCATTGCTGTTACCTTTCTTCTTCCTTTTTTATCGCAGCTTTTTTGCTGTAGCCCTCTACTCTACTGCTGGTGGTGGTGCTAGGAAGGAAGCTATTTCAGTCAGGTTGTTAAGTTTTTAAATGACTTGAGAGTGTGTGCTGTGAGAAGGAAAAGGCGAGAAATTGTATGTGTGCGTATATTAAAGTTATCTGGATAATGGATACATATAAAATGTGTCAGTTGTTAATATGATGAGCAACGACGACTCCGGCTGAGCTACTACTATTGCCATATAACCGTCATGAGTATATACGTTAGATGAATGTTAGAAACTTGCATTATCTTCTGAACTATGAAAATGCAGTTTTTATAAGCTATTTTTATGGTTTATTTCTTTTAGTGACTTAACTAACAACTGACATGGTGGCTGTAGTGGTGACGATGATGATGGTGGTAAAGGAGTATAATAAGTGTAGTTTCGGTATTATATGAGTGTGCGTTGGTAAATATTTAGGTAGTTGGACTCTCATTAATTTTTTCTCGACTTCCTATCATTTCCCCATAAACAATGATATATATGTGAAATGTGAGCAGAAGTAGTGTAGAAAATAAAAAAAATAGATGATGATGAGCTGAGTGAGTGACTATTTATGTTCTCACTTGCTCGGGTTTGTTGACTGGAACATAATAATGTTTATTTGTGTAGCCAGGTTTCCACGGTGCCAAGTTGGAGCGAAAATGAAAATAATGCCCAAAAATAACGCTAATAGTAAAAAAAAGAACGAAATATGTAGTATGAAATACAACTCTTGTCGTAGGGAAAACTATCATTTTAGTATCAATCATCGACATCAATTTCTTTAGCAAACAAAATCGTACATTTTGTCACATAAGCAGGTCATGCAGCTTACACGGGGCAAAGTGTTGCAATATGTGCAATTTTTGTTCGCACGTGAAAACACTTACCGTTGTACCTAACTAATGACGTTGATGTGTATACTTGTTAATTCACCAAGTCTATTTTTGAGTTGCCATCGCCACCAAACTAATAATATTGGGATGTTATTATATACATACCTATGTTCGTGGCATAATTAGGCATTTTCATGCTTAACTGATGTTTCAAAAACTATAAAAAACAAATAGTGATAATAATAATGTTTTTAAAAGTGAGAGATGTCTTACTTTCACGCGTCAAATTGTAAGTAGCATATTATTATTTCTACTATTACGCGATTGACTTGCATGTGTTTCACTTGAGTTGCTATATGGTTATATATTATCGTAGGCTGTCAGCACGTCAACAACTCTTCGGTGTAAAACGCATATATATACTAACCATCTCCACCGACAACCGTACCGGCAACTAACTGTAAAAAGGTTGTTCGGGTGTTCCTGAGCATTTATGTGGATCATTCATTTGATGTGTAGTACATGCATTCACATGAAAAAAGGAATGTAGCACTCTACAAAGGCACACATTGATATTATGATAATTAGAATTCGCTGTTGTTATTGTTGGTAATTGACAGTGGTACATAATAAGTGTGTTTAGGGTGGCAGTTTGCTGGTTGTTTTATTGATAATGACAGAGCAAGTGAAGTGTAGTATAAAGGTACATAATTGCAATGAATTATAAGGTTCGTTGATGATGATGACGCTGGCGACGAGATGAATGAGTAGAGTAATGGGTTGTCAAAGCGTAAATGCAGAAGAAGCATTTTACTTGAACACTACACTGTGTGCTAATTACTTATTTGCTGATGATATGAGATGGTAAAAGGTAATTAATCGTGTGGCTCATTTTTTGGGAGTAAAGTGGAAATGCAATTTGTCAGTACAGTCAGTCAGTCAATATACTATTTTTTGTTGTTTTTTTGGCGTGTGTCCTACTTCTTTGTGTTCAAATTACTCACTTATGCAGTGGTGACCTTTGTTCCAGCAGACAGGCACTGTTGGCTCAACGTCATGGAGATGATCATGGGCGGTCTGGTAATGCTGGCCCTTCTTTAAGTAACAGCCTTGGCTCAGGTCCCTCGGACTCTCTTACTCATGACAATGTAGACGATGACGAGCGCGTTGACGTAGTTGGAAACGACCATCGGCCTGATTCGGTGTCACCTTCTCTCCCTCGCCACCATGGTAAGTTATAATTATTTTTTCTCTTCAATAATTTATCCTTAAAATTTGCTTGATTGCATGAAATGCTAACTAAACATATAAATGAAAAATAGTAATTATATTTAGTCGGCATCCAATTTTCCATGCAAATAATCATAATTAAAACTATTCCTGTTTTTTCACGCCCATAATACCTTTAAGGATTTAAATACAATATTGCTTCATTCACGCATATGGATCGAACATTAGAATTACCGTATTAATCAGGATACCGGATAGCGGCTATCTATCTACACACGCATTATTTTAGAACTGGATCTCTAGAGAGACATAAAGGAGATTGGAAATAAAGAAAACAGGAATTGGCCGACGGACCGACTCTAGATAGAAGACAGAATTTGAGTGTGTGGAGATGTACTTTTACTGTTAAGTAGCTGATAAGGCGTCTGAAAAGAAACGCTTCATTTAATTGGTTTGTAGGACCGACACAGGCTTTCATTTTCTCTCATTGCACACACATACATTGTCGGTGACCTTTTTAACCAGAGACGAGGAATCTTAAAGGTGTTGAAAAGCGAGATTGTCCCTAGTGTTTTATTATTCTTATATGCAGGCATCCACTATATATTACATTGTATATATGTAGCTATATAACTTTTTTTTTCTAGAGACGGTTCCCTTTTTGAAAACAATGAGCTTGTGCTTAAGCCGACTGCACGTATTTTATTTTATTTATTTGTAAAAGCTTAAGTATGTACACTTTTCAGACACTAAGGTTATCAAACCAGGGACATCAATATTTAGATAGGCAACTAGGCAGTCAATCAGTCAAAATATACAAGGAAGGAAGACGAGCTCATCTACAGCAGCATTCATGATCAAAGACAAAGCTTTTTATAAACTTATTCTAAAAAAAGGCAGAGAGAGAGAGAAAGATTCATGCCATCAGCACTTGCATTACTACTCCGTCCACCAGCATCATCAACATCACCACCGCCACTTAATTCTTTTTGTGGTACATGCATTACAAAGGGTAATCTCATATAAAAAGGTTGAGTTTTAATAAGGGATTAATGAGTTGATTAGTAAGTACTGAAGTGATGGTTACTGTCGATATCAAATGGCACATCTGTGGAACATTGAACAGTGACAAAGGCAAATAAAAAAAAAGATGTTGATTTTGTGCGTGAGCGAGTACTACGCTCTCTGCTCTCTGTTGTTGTTGTTGATCTTATTGATGCCTCATGGATGTTATCCACTGGTATATCTATTACTATCTAAAAGGAGTGGAGGCCAAAAGCTTATCTTGATAATAATGAAAATAGGATTCATTCACTAGGAAGAAGAAGGGAAGCAGTGAAGATATCGAGAATAGTAGAATGGTTAGGGATACTCCTTAACTAAAGCTGTTATGGAGGATGAGTCGTTGATAATGCGAGATACAATATGAGAAAAAAATAAGAATATTGCTTCTCTGCGGAGCTTATTTGTATGCGTTTCTGTCGCTCTGTTGTCTCTGTACAAAAAGCTTAATTTTGGATTTACTCAAATGCTATTTTTGTTTGCGTTCATCGCTCTACACACCAGAGAGAGAAAGATGTGATGCTGAGGATGACGATGAGGCAGAAACGCGAGAAGCGACAGAGGATCTTGATCCAATGTGTTCTTGTGTTTTAAAAGATATCCTATACGGTATCATCATATCATGAATAATTCATGTCGGATCTTCCACTCTTTCCTAAAGCGGATTTACATCCCTTTTTGCTAGAACCATGGAATCAATATCGAAAATGAAGTTGTTGAACATGGGAATCCAATTGTCTAACAATGAAAAAATAATGCCTATCTATATTTGCTTTGTTTGGACTGAATTAATGTCGTGTGTTGTAAGATAGTGAAGTATGATGAGGCATATTATATGACTTTGGGTTGTACAGCCCCAGTCAGCAAGATGTGTCAAGGGGGCGAAATGATGAAAGGAAGAGAAAGTCAAGTTATCCTTGCCCATTGCTAAACTGTTGCTAGAGGAACGAGAGATGCATACGGAGATAATTTCGCTTGATGTGAAATGCATATATGTGCACGCGTATTGTAAAACGTAATGATAATGTTGCAATTTGTTTTGTGGCCAGCCACACATGACACGTATGAAATGTCAATCGACTGGAGGAGTAGGGTGGCATATTTTAAGTATTCAGAAACACACAACATGTTGTAGCCGTTGGTGGTGGTGGCAGGATGCGAGAATTTAATAGTTGCATATATATTTGCTTGTGGTGGTAGTGGTAACGACTGTTGATCCTTTAAACTACCTTTAGGCGGCATGATAAGTTTGAATAAGTGACGGCAGTGTGAAAAATGCATTGAGTTATTTTTTAGCGTTTGGGAAAACCGTCATGCACATAAATGGCAATGGGATAATAATAATAATGATAAGAAAATTGTTTCATTTCTGTAATAATGTATTTGTTTCTTTATTCTTGTAGATTACGGTGGACTTGAAAATCAAAGGAGAGACGACAGTGACAGAGACATAAGCGACAGCGGCTCCGAGAGTGGAGGTGCTTTTCGTCCAACAGCCCGTGACCTTGACCATCCTAGTCCAAATATCTCCTTGGGTCCTCCCCTCCAGCCTCCCATGTTGCCCTACCTCTATCCCCCGAATTTGTATTCAGGGGCACCGGGACTACCTCCCTTGGGACCCCCTCCTTCCCTCCCCATGTCCCTTTTCGGTCCCGGTTCACAACACGCAGCAGCGTCTCTCCCACCGTCACTCTTGTTCAACCACCTTCTTCAACAGCAGTTATTCCATGGAGGCTATCCGTTGGCGGCACCTCCTGTTTCACTTGCTTCGTCACTAGGACCCGGTAAATATACTATTCCATCTACTGCTACCTCTTCTTCTCCTTCAACCTCATCCTTATTTCGTCTTTTCGAAAGCAAAAAGAAGAATGAATGATGATGATAGACTGAATGATGTGAGAGATAGAATTAAATGAGAGCGTGCATACACATTATATATAAAGAAAATATCAAAAGGCAAAAATTGACTCGTTGGCTGATTAACATCATCTTTGTGATTGCAGCTATGCTATCAGATCGACTGAAAGCACATCGGTTTCTGCCATACCCGCTAATCCCACCTGCAACTGCGTCCTCATCCTCAACGTCGTCGTTAAGTTCCACTTCGACGAGTGTTTTGGGAGGAGGCAGCCTCTCTGCCTTTGAAACGGTCACACCTTCAAGTCACACAAGCCCAAAGCATTCACCTCGTCCTACTGTTGAGCCGACAACAGCAGTAGAGCCAACAAATGTGTTATCCCCAGTCTCTCATCCTCATCGTATGTCATCGCTTCTCTCATCATGTCTCCCCGGTCAGACGACAACACAAACCCCACCTCAGGTGGCTACTCAACAACATCCATCTGAACTCAAGTCCATCGAAAAAATGGTAAATGGTCTCGACATTAAGCCTGAAATGATCAAGAGCGAATCTGTGGATAAGTAGTTGTTACTTTCATTTGTAGTTCCTTAGCTAATTGCTTACTTACTAATCTTGTTATCAGTTTAACTCATACACATACAAGTACATAAATACGACGTCTACGTACATACTATTATTATTATTACTTTAACCGTTTCTTGCTGATATTTTGATAATCGTTATTAAAACCATCACAAAAATTGGCCACGATTATTCACACCATATTCCATGAGCAGCTAAATTCATTATGAAAGATTTCCTTACGAATACCATACAAATATATCTTTATCCCTCCATCCATCATCATTCATAAAATAACCGCAGATTTTAACGTTTAATTTCTCGACGAAGCGTTCTTTATCTTAATTTTTTTTGTTTTAATTCGTTCGTTTCTGGTCGCTATTTCAACTATCACATATTATCGTTACTGCTATTAATATTATTTAACATTATCATGCAGGCAAGCTGAATGTCAAGAAGACTATCTGCTTTTTTCTACCATTTTTATTATAGGTTAAGTTAAATATCCCAGTGCTAGCAAATGACATAATAATGTGGTGAGTAGTAATTTACCGTTAATAATGGAACACAAAGTAGTACATTAATAATCGTGTTGCATTACACACACATACAATATACATTGTTATTGTTGTTGTTGTTATTATGATTACTGGTAGTTGTTCCCCTTTTTTCGTAGCAATTTAGCAGCCGTAATCTCAATGCAAAAGAAGGTACGAATGCATAATTACCTCAATATTACAATTATATTTTAAGTAGGATTTTGATTTTTTTCTCTCGCCAGTTGGCCATTTATCAGGAATGAATATTTTTAATGTGCACCTCTCCAGTATGAAAGGGCCATAATAACTGATTATTATTATATTGTTGTCTTTAATCTAGTATTGTTTCATATAATATGATGGTAGTCAGGAAAAGCTTATATTACATATTACTTAATACTACGCAATGAAGAAAGACACACATACACAGATTTAAGGATACTCCGGGGAAACGGCTTGATGTTTTTTGTGAGACTACTCTAGTTTGCCAGCGAATCCCTATAAATCGTGAAAGCCTATTACTACGTATTATAAGAACGGTATAGAGAAGTAAAAAAAGAGCAGCATTTATTACACTATCAATATAGGTTTGCATACATTCATAATAATGATTCACATTAATAATAACAATAACTATTATCGGTACATAGAACAAGATAACTAATAAACATGCGTGTATTATTATTGTCATCAGATATCTCTGGCTACTTGTTACATTTCTTGTTGGGCAGCCGCCGCCGATTCCTCAAAAAAATTTCCTTAAAAAATGGTAAATGAAATCCCGATAAAATCCTACAGATTTGTACTTTTTGAGCTTTATTTATTCAAGTACATTAATGTTATATTATTAAACACACACAAAAACATGATAGCAGTTTAAGGGTATTAACTTTAAATCATCAACAAGTACATTTTTAGTACCGATATGTAAGAATATCCAGTGATTGATAATGATCGCTACAAAAGTCAATTAACGTTAAAAATATTATTGGATAGCATACATATATATTATTACATTACTACAACTAGTGATTAGTAAAGTAAAATACAAAATAATACAGCATATTTATAGGCAATAACACTATCAGTAAGTCATTCTTAAGGTATAATATATTAATTCATATTTAAGATTCATATATATTATTATGACAGTTAACGATTTAGCTGGATTTAATTCATTACAACAAAATACGCAAGTTGGCTACTGTACGTGTAAAGAAGTTTTAAAAAAAGGAAAAAAATACATGAGTATGTAAGGTGTAATGTAGTAATACTTTGTGACTAAGTCAAACTAAACCTGCCCTATGTTCCTCTTATAACTACTTAGGTATTAGTTTTTACAGGTGACAGAAATCATGTACTAAAATCTCATTATTTTTCTGTGGTAAAAAACAAGGTAGCGAAGAAGCAAAAAAGCAACAGATTACCCCCGTGAAAATAAATAAATAATAATAATAGGTAGTGGTAGTAGTAAAGTAACAATTTGCGTTGCTTCTCTGTTACTACCCCTTCGCTTCGCTCGTCGCCATGTTTCCTAAAAATAACAAAATTTATTCTACTACTACAACTACTGATACTACTACACTACTTTATTATCATTATCTCAAAGGTATTAAGAAGTTTCTTTGCGTTTGATAGATAGTTTTAAAGCAAGTCTCGTGTTGTGTGGCGAAGGTGTGAATGAGAGAGTTTAAAAAGATTGGGAGGAAGAAAGTATGATATTTCAATGCAGCATTTTATATGGCAAATTTTGTGCGTTACAATGAGCATAAAAAATGTTTAGGATTTAAATAGTGCTGTTAAATCGTAATAATAATGTTATTATTATTTATCAATTGAAAATGTGTAATATATACATATACAGTTATATAAATATATATATTATGAACGCTGTTACGGATATTAGTAGATTATAATAAAAAATGTATGTACTTTTTACTTTAAATTGTATAAATAGTATAGAACATATAGATTTAAATGTAATACTAATTAAATAAATACTTTTAATAATGGTAATTAAAATTATTACTGTGCATTAATACATTAATGCACTGACCTAGTTACCTATAATTCCTACATCTAACGTAACGTTAACGTATTATTACTATTCTAAGCTGATATTATAGTGTATATCATTACAATATATATAGCGTAATATATATTATATATATTATTATATTATATGAAGGTTTAAGATGAGAACAAGTTTCGATTACATCTGAAAAAAAGATGACGTTGATGTAATATCGTCTATTATAAATATTGCATACAGAATACTATTACTACAGCAATTACAATATTGATTAATATTAATTAATTATTATACAAATATACCAACAACCAACATTAAATATTGTAATTCTTACCCGAGAAAGCAAAAACCGACATACAAAGAAGCTCGCCCTCATGACGTAATACTTGGTCGAGCCATTTGTATAGACAGAAATGGGCAATCAAAACTTGAAAAAAATAAAATTTCACTTTTTCAGTGTGAAAACGTTTGTGCTGATGAACCTTTCATTAAACTTGATTCGCATTATTCGCATATTCTCCACCCACGCATAATCATTTTTTTGGCATATGAAACACTATTTAGTACATTTTATACCTATCTTTACAACAATCTCGCATATCATGGGAATCATAATGGCCAGATATGACCAATAAAATATTTTATTTTTTCTACGAGCACATTTCCCTATAGCATTTCTGCACTGCTTTAAACCAGACATCACTCTGTGGTTCTTCTCATTTGGAAAGCATTACTAAACCGTGCAGAAAGCAGACACGGTCTGGGTTCGTTTGAGTCTCTCTCATCATTAGTGGAAAATGTAAGGAAAAAGTTTACACAATGAGAAAGGAAAAAAAGTAAACGTGCAAATGTTAGATGAGGTAGTAGAAAGTGGCAATATTGTCTGCCTTGGTGCTGGTGATATTCAAGTGCTGTCTGCAACACCAAGACGAGTGAAGGATGCGTCTGACGACTCTGACGAGAGGAGGGCTATGCATGATGATGAAAATAATAGGAGCAAGCCATCCCTTGTGGATAAATCAACTTGCTCACTGCGGATTTCCAACATTATTTGTCTGATTACAACCGTTTGGAATGAAATGAATTTACAAATTTTGTTCAGAAAGGAATTAAATTATCAGCTATTTCAATTGAAATAATCTCCAGGACAACCTCATAGATAGATGAAATTCATTTTACGGTTTTTTTTTAAAAAAAAAAACAATGTTTCATATAGAAGGACATGACGATTTCAACGAGTGGTTCAGTTGTGTAAGTCTAGCAAACCAATAATAATAGAGGGAAGAAGTGGTTAGAGGCAACTCTTCCGTCAGCGTTGCTGAGTGCTGGTGCTGCTTTGCAGTTTATTTACTTCATTTATATCTTGAGTAAATACATGGAACGGGTTCACTTTCAAACTGGATGAAGAATGAAAATGAATGAATGAGTTTTCTGGGTTTTTTCCTACAGAAACAGAACAGCAGCGGCTTCATTTAGCGCTTTCTATATGAGATCATGGGAGATCTCTTTTATTATAATACGTGCTTTAACAGAAGGCAAGCACAAGCATATAATTATACTCATAGTATTTTGTATCAACAAAAATCAGTGAATGATCACAATAAAATAACACATACAAAATACATAACTAGAATTCGTAATACCAAATTATATGATGTATGCAGGTATTCTACATTTGAATTCATATTGATAGTTCATAGTTCATTATCCATAGTTCAAAGGAAATTGTGAGATTTAAGAGGATATTACATATCGGATAAACTTTTCCCTGTGCAGATTTTGTACACGGTGGACATAACAGTCCCTTTAGGCCAAAGGACAAACTTGTGACAACCCCACAACTCACTTCAAAGCAGTTAGTAGGCTTCGTATAGAAATTACTTCAACCTAAAGCACTGATCAGTTCAGCTGCCATGGATAATGTTATTAAGTAACGTTTCATATAAATGCAATCCCTTTCGCGTTTCCTGGCAATTTAGCATACAGTAAAGTGATATGAAAATACATATTATGTTCATTGTTGTTCGAATATAAAGCGTTACTAAAAACATTAGCGCCGCACTTCCTTTTTATCAACAAAAGGACATGGCCACCAACATACAACATACCGTGCATGTTCTTTTTTTATGTTTTATACCTGCGCTCAGTACCGTTTCGCGCAGAAATTATTGAAGTTACTAAAACGATTGCTTGCAACCTCAGCAGTTCCATCAATGATTCAATGTTCCATGGTTGCTTGACAGTAAATTGCACGGTGAAAATAAATCGGACACATTCCACAGCTTTATTGACGAGGGCAATGTCTTGTAACTGGCTAGCCACATTTACAACACTATCTCTGTTTCTTATGGATTTAATAGCAGAAAGTGAGCGTAGCACAGCCTGTTAAATTGTAGCATATAAAAAAGGTAAACATGTAACAGCTATCACACACATTATATCACACAAATAATGGTTACGGTTACAGCTAAATAATACGAAATATACTTAATATCTCACCAAATGCTAGTGATGATACGAGGTTGTCGTTTTAAGCGCAACAGAATGTTATATGGGTACTCTTATATTATTTGCATATTATGTATATGAACTTAAAAAGTCAGAAGTGGAAGCGTTGATGTGCTGCTCAAGATTGGAATGCCAAGTAGAGTGGTGAATAGAACAAAGTAGAAGCAGTGAATTATTGCTGCTACGGCAACTACTACTGTGCTCTCCTCCTTCCTCCGCGTCTGTAGGTGGTATACAGTTCTGGTAGCATTATTATTAATGCTTCTTCTTTGTGGGAAAGCGAAGTGGAATGAATAACTTTCCAACCGTAAAATTGACGCCTCTATTTCACTCACTCCTGTAATATCCTCCTCGCTGTTTTCTCAGTCTGCTTAAAAGGAACACCGCAAAACGGGGTGTAATTACTAGGCTTTTTGTTCCGTTCTTGTTACTTGACTTGCTTGTTTGCATATTGTTATGTCGTATGCAGGAAAACGTGGTTGTGTGTGATGATAATTCAGGAAAGAATGAGACTGAGATCTCGCTATACCTATTAGCCATTTTCTGTTAAGATTCCCTGTTTTAAAACTCTGCTATTCATAGCTCTTGTATTGTTTGTCATATATTATTATGCTGGTAGATTACTTCTTTGTATTGCTATTATTATCAATTTTTTTTATTTAGCCGCCGTTGTTTCTTAAAAAGGGTTTCTGTTTCACCTGCATTTTTTAAAGGAAAGATGAATTTCACTAACGTGAAATGTGTAGATGGACTGAAAGAATTTCTAAGAATATTAAATGTAAGCCATGATTAGAACTTATGTAACCATTTAGCAACGCATATTACTACAGCGTGTCTGCAGTCTGCACAGTACATGAAGGGGTAAGATTTCTTTTACATCTTGATTAATTATGTCTTATTTCATTCACTCATTCATTCATTCTAGTTGATCCCGTAGTAGCATTGCTTCATTACTTATGCCACTCAAGTACACCGTTCTCATATAAGTAATATGAATGTAGAGCCAACAACGTGCTACTACATACACGCATGAAAGTAAAGAGAAATTACTAACTGCTACTACTACATTACAACTACCTATAGTACAAAGCCGAGTGACGGTGTGTGTGGTGGTTGGGATCTTGCATGTGTTTTGTTCACTCTCTCTGCCTTATTTTTAGTGTACATACGTAATTTACTAATGCAACACAATGACAGACTGCAAACTGAATGCATATAACTACATGCCGGTTGTGTAACGTGTATTTATTGATGTGGCAAACGATGTGGGGGAAATGATGGACATACTCTTGAAATTTGACGGGACAATTTTCTCCAGGAAGCACGAACCCAAAGTTTTTTTCTCTCTTTCGTTCCAACTTACCCATTCAGTCAGTTTTTTTTGCTGTTGTGTAAAAAAAAAGAAGTTTAACTTTCAGAAAGGCAATAATGTACAGCTTGAGGGAGAGAGAGAAGAGAAGGAAAGAGAAGTGTAATCATGACACAGATATACAAACACTTTATATATCACGTAACAATTATATAGCGATAGTGCAGCAATAGAAATAGTGTGTGGCTCTGCTAACTAGTAAATAAGAGGCCCAAAAAAGAAGCAAGCAGTTTTAGTTGTTTTTCTTGTTCGTCGAGTGAAGACTTGATTCCACTCTTGAACCTTTTACTTTTTATTACGGGTTACTTTTTTAATACGAAACTAACTTTTCATCTTAAATTATGTTTGTTTTTGACAGAATCATAAAACGAGTATTTCATAGCTCATTAGCAGGGATCGTAAATCGACTAGCCATGTAAAAGCGCTACAGCGCTATCAGTGAAATAAAAAGCTGGAAGAAATTACAAAGGCAAGATATGTATATATTTGGTTAATGCACCGGCAGAGTATCTGGAGTTGTTGCACACGTATTACGTGAAATGATTTAATGGGCTTTATTTCGATAAACCAAGGGAAAAGTAAACTAAGTAAGTAATGTGATGTGGCTTGGTGTAGGTAATTTCCAGCCAGAACACTTATTTACTTGCACACATAGCGGTAAACATATATAAATATCCATGTAAAGTCTCTCGAACGCATTGCAGCACTAGACATGAGCTCTAGATAATTATGTAACAATCGTCTTTGAGACTGATCATCTCATATTACTACGGTCATATTAAATCCTCTGCTACTGAATAATATCCAAAAACTATACTATCCGTAATACAGTATCGCTTTATATTGTTTCTGATATACGGATGAGATAATAATAATAATATGTGCATATCATAATGGCGGTGACGGCCAACAGTTTATTTATATCCACCTTAATCCCTAATTCAAATTCTTAAATATCATCAGTCATATTTAGGTTGGATGCGCTATGTACACACAAAAGGTACATATTGGTTACACCGGTAAAAAATATCTTCTTGGAATGACTTTATACTCCTACTTAATAGATAGAGAGATTATTATTGCTTGTTTTTTAAGGAACTGGTAAGAAGGAAGGAAACGATAAGAACATGAGGCAGACAACAACGTCGTGGCATGAGCTCAGTTTCACTTGCTTATAATATCGGATCGGACTTGCGTGTATTAGCGGACAAGTCTTTACTCCTCTCTGATCTACTTCACTTTCATTGTTATTCTGGTAGTTAGTTGGGTATTATGAACACACAGAGGTAAGTGATGGTATATATTATTATGATAGGTTTGTACAACAGAAAAGCGGTAGCGAAGCATTTTTTTGGAATTTAAGCTGATGGAGACGTTTTGTTATCAGGTGCCATTGCTGACAGATGGTAAATATAACACGCAGCTCGGAAGCTACGAAATTTATTAGTTTTTTTCCTAGCATCCCGTAGTAATGGATTTCGAGAGAACAATTCGACTTATTTCTTTTAGTAAATAAAAAACACCCAAGCATGCCTTTCACATGATGCACTAGTCCCGTCTTTCAACAATGAAGATTTTATGTACTTTTTTAAGATCTATGTTATTGCTATTACTTCCTTTATGCTTGCTGTCTACACAATACGTATCGACATAATGCCTTTTTCTACCCAAAAAGTAGCAAAAGGGAATATCTTGAGCATAGATAAATGAATTATTAGTACAAGCACTTATATACCATTGAGAAATTCAATTTTGATAATCGTTGTCCTTTTAGTTTTAATAAAAACAGTGAAACTGGTCGTAAAAATCTTCATCACTTTATAGCGCCACGACGATAATGCATATAGTGCGCTTTATAACTTAATTATTTCTGCTTACCCATTGATGACCGTTTGTGACAAAGCATTTAACTTTTTATTATTATTTTTTTATATCTTGCCAGCATAAGGTGGTAATCATATTTTTTGCTAAAAATTCATTTTAATATTTGATATAGCATTGCATTTTTGTATGAAGTAAGAAGCGTTGAGCATTGTGACTCCTTTACGTTAAATCTATTGAGTAGGACGGACAGACAATACAAATAAGCTACATATAAGGCATAACCCTACTTAATTAACGTACTAATTTATTTACGGGGAAAATGCTGAAAAGAAGTTCAAGGATGTTGAACTGAATTGAGTGAGTACAAATGCATTTCTTTTGGCAGTAGTAGTGCTGCGGACGATGATTGAACAAGGATGCAGACAAAACGAAAGAATTTTGTTATTTACACATTATTGAAGTGTAGTATCCGTGTCGCCAACATGTTATATAATGAGGTGAAGAAACACATCTGCTCCTTTTTTAGCCGGATAAGTATAAATAGCTATGTATGGTTTTGGCTATATTGCATGGGATGTGTAGCTGTGAATAATGGTAAATGTCCACAATAAGGGGAGACTCTAATTTTCGTCGCCACTTAAATGTAATAAGACACACACACACATAGAGTGAAGAAAGAGGAAAAGCATTGGACATTGTGTGGAAAAAGAAAGTGCGAGAGAGGAAGAAGGGCAACTTTATCTAAGGACAGATCGATGAAGAGGAGAGAAGTAAATGGATGTAACTTTTAAGGGAGCTGTAAAAGCAGGAAAAGCGCGAGTAAAACTCTGCTCCACTCACTTGAGCCACACAGACACACACACTAAGTCTCTCTCACACACATGCCAACATAAGCTGAGAAAAGTAAGTAAAAAGAGAATAGCTCTCTCTATACCTCTGTATTCAATGTACATACCTACATACTACCTAATCGGGGTGGTGGTGATGGTGTGGTGTATATCTCTCTGAATTTAAGAGAAAAAAAAATATATAAAGTCCGCAAATATACTTTACCCAAGCTATATTTGTATTACTCTTACATATAACAACAATGTAGTATTTTATGTTGGGAAGTTGGTGTTGGTGCTGCTGGTGCATTGTATGCAAGTAGGTACAGTGCCAGTGGTGGTGAGCTGTTGTTGTATCACATACTACAGACACGTTTGCTTGGACTCTGCAATTCATTCCGAGAGAGAAAGAAAGAAATGTAGAAAGCGAGAGAGAGAGGTAAAAAACGGGATGACGACGACGATATGATGGTCTATGGTCTGCTTGACTGCCTTGCTTGGCCTGGCTGGGTTGTTGCCTTGTTTGTTCCATCCATACATTCTTTGTCAAGTTTTTTTTCACCAAGCCTGGGTGTATATATGCGACTGAGTGAGAGTGTGTGTACTTGCTCTTGCTCACTTCAACTAAAGAAAGTCTTTTCCACGTACACAGACAGCTATTAAGAGGAGATGGAAGAGTGTGCGCTTGCTTTGCTACGTAATCGATATGACCAGGAGAAAGCTGCTTTCGTTCTCAGGCTACCACCAGCTAGCACACACATACACACACACACGCGGCCACCAGTGCAGAGTACCGTTACAAACGTAACGGTAAAGACAGGAATGAGTGTGTATATTGCTAGAGCGCTAGAGAAGCTTGGGAGTAGTGGGGGAGAACAGAATGCTCTTTTTTTCTGGAAGCGAAGAAAAGAACATTTTTTTTCGTCTTTCGCTTTCCTTCTTTTTTTCACTTTGAAGTTGGAGTAATAAAATAAAATAGTTAAACAGGCTTGTTTTTAAAAATGTTATTATGTTTGCAATGGAACAAAGTTGGGAAGAAATGAAATAAAATTCAACACAGAGAGAAAGATGTTTAATTAGCTGTGATGAGACGCATTCAACTGGGCAAACATGATGGAGGAGAGTGCATTATGGTATTGTATTTTTGAAATATTTGTAACAAATAATGGTAGACAGTAAAGAGAGTACCGTCGTTTGATTTTGATTTAGCACACGGGAGCTTATGAGATGACCATGTTTCTGGAGATGTTTCAAACTGTGTGTGCAAACAGAAATAATCCGAGTAATCGGGCTTTTTTTTCTTTTATTCTTTTTATGTACAATAAAAGAAATCTTGTTGTTGTTATGGAAGGCAATACACTTTCTATTAAAAATCAACTAAACGTGTTTTTCGTTCAGGTTCACTATCATAATCTCTGATCTTGCTCTTAACTGTGCTGGTAGGATCCAACCAGGCAATATCTGCAATTACTGAATGACCAACATTAGAACCAATATTGACCGTCGCCCTTTTTTTCCTCCTCTCTGTCGTCTCACTAGGTTAAACAACAATCACCAATTCTTTTTTGATTGTGATGAAAAAAAACTAGTAGGAGATAAGGGTCATGAGGGTGTTTACAATCCCATTGTTGGACAGACAAACGGATTTACCAATGTTCACTCAAATGCAAGTGATGGAGAAGGAGCAGTGAAAGACAAGACGTTTTATTTCTGGAACGTTAACGAGAATCCATTTTCCTACCATGTAATTTTAGGGGAAATGCGTTCATCGTTACAAAAACAAAAATAAAATAAGTTTGTTCTTGTGACATTGTAATTCCAGTGTGGTACAATGTATTGCATAGTTATATTTATACTTGGTTTCAGTTTAAATTCGGTTTTTTCCTGGTTTTGGTCATACCAAGATGGATGAATATACCCGCACTTTTCAGCGCAACACCGGTTGATGCTTTCCATTTTCAGGTTTGATAATTTCAAATAAAAAAAGACCAACAGGATCTGATGTGATCTACCTACAAAGTATATCGTCAAAAAATAATAAGTAGTTTTCAACCAAGCCACCAACATCCTCACGCGCTCCTTATTCTACAATGCATTAAAAAGGGCATCAAACTGTAAAAAGTACAGTCTTGGCTTTTTTTCTTCCTTACTTGTTTTCTAAGAAATGAAAATGATAGGAAGAAAGAAAGTGCATATTACTTTTATATGAAATATATATTATTTTCTACATAGAGAGAGATGTACATCTACACAAGTTTTCCGTATCCACTACACCACCACATCAGCAGCAATTTTTTTTACATTCCCTATTTTTATATCATTGTGCTTTATTCGCCTGGTTCCTCGTCATTTGAAAGAAATCATGCTAAGGATATGGTGGATTTATTTCACTTGGCTGGACAAAGGGATTCTCTCTCTTTTTTGTGTCTTCTCCATCCATCCCTTTTTCTAGCTCCTTGCTTACTACTTCTCCTATTTACTACTCCTGTTAGCATGGGTATCTTCCACACGAGCTGTACTACTCTCTCTTTCTGCCTCTCTTTATTCTTATTCTTGATCTTTTATTTTCTCTCTCTTTCCTTTCAATGGTCCCACACATATATAATATACGCTTGCTCTCCGCTTTTCCTTTAGTTACTGCTGCTGGTAGTGTACTCCTTGATTCTCCTGCTTTCCATCTCCTCTCAAGCGATGGTGATGGTGGGATGTATTCTGGGATTACATTAATCTACACAGCCGCCTGGAAGACAAGTGTAGCGTCAAAAACATCACGACTCTTACCGCAAAGGCTCTACGTTTTTTGGCAGATAGGAAACCTACACAGATAGTGAATAGATAGGAAACACCACCCACGAAAAAAATGCACAACAATACTGTGCTCATCATTTGCTTTGCTGGTAGCCAACAGAAAGGAGATCATCATGAGAGGAATAATAAAAAAGCGTCTGCAAAGGAACTATAGGTTTCTTTTTTTATATGTTTATTATAAATTCACATTTCATAATGTTAGCCATCATTATCCGATGAACCACTCACTGATGAGTATGGTATACCGCATCACATAATCACTTACACCAGCCTCCTTCATCACCATTAAGTATGACCACACAGTACCACTACAGTGTAGTTAATGATGGCAGTGAATCAAGATCGCAAAAAAATAAGTAAACGGGGAATCTAACATGAAGATATAGTTGATGTATTACCATTGATACCGTATTATAGCTGTACGTACAAGGTTTTTGTTTAAAAAATATATAGCCAGCCATAATATGTGAAAGAGACACACGCTTATTACTTTATGGAGGGTTAAAACTTAACTTTATTTTTTGCACAATGTCAGAAGGTTAGGTTGGATTTACAGAATAAAAAAATGAAGGGCTGTTTGTGGTGTATAGAACGAGTGGTTAACCACAAGAACGTTTATACAAGTGGTTGGGCTGTGTCCCTTCCGGTCCTTTAGTTAAGTAAATTCCAGCAGATATACACAATCTTTCAAGAATGATACTGTCGTCACAGGATGTAATCATGTAGAAGGACACGTTGTTGTGGCGATAACAATTGTCAAAGTATGAATTAATTTGCAGCATTTTTTTTTCTATGAAAGATGTCTGTCTGCTTAATTCAAAGCCACTTCAACTTGTTCAAGTACACACTGCGTTGCTGCTGCAGTAATCGCCATCATCCGTTTAACTTTTCAATTCAATCATAATCTTCATCTGGTTAGAAATTCTAAAACAAAGAAATTGTTTTCTGAAGAGAATAAAGTATCGTAGTATCTGCACTTTATATTAACTTAATTGTTGTTTAAGAAAATAAAAATAAGAAGCGTGACCAGACGATAAAAATTGCATGAAGAGAGGAGCCGAAGGAAAAAGGGGAAAATAATACGTGAAGAACAAAAATGCAATTATCTCATTAGTCATGTCAGTGGAGAAACCAGGTGTTAACGATAGGTGTTACGCGCTATCTTTCTACATGATGATAATACTGGTAAAGGTGAAGAAAATCAGAATACAAAAAAGGCAGTGTCAGTATGCAACCTGAACTGAACGGGGTACCTATATCCCAAAAATTTTTGCCAAAATTAAAACAGCAAATATTTTCCACGGAATTACACATGAAAGAATGAAAAGAACAAAAATTAATATAGAGTTGCAACAAGTTAACTATAAATGAATGGATGGTAACACCACAGCCATAACCTTATCTTCATAGCCAATTATGACATTTAGTCTGGTTTATTATTTAACAAAAAAAGAAACATTCCTCTCGTTTCAGATAAAAGCATATTTCAAAGTAATAATGAGTTGGGAGGACGAGATGAAACAAGGAATCAAGAATCAGCTATCATTTGAAGACAACGAATGATGATGATATGTGAAGGCTGGCAATTTACAGAGGTGCTTAGATATTCATGAATGGTTGGTGGTGGTGGTGATATGTACAAAATTGTGTAATGCTTTAAGGTGGAAAGGCACACGAAGAAAACGGAGGAGTCGAGTGGACTTTTGGTTAATTCCTTGTTAGCAATATGGATGTTGCTAGTTGGTCAGTATGAAAAGAAAATGATAGGATGCTCCACATGATGATAAACTGCTAATCTGCGAAATCATGACAGGTTTTAAGCATATTGCTTGATAACTCGTCATGTGATGAATGTGATTTTTCTCTCGCTCTCTCTCTTCTTATTCTTCGCACAGAGGTACCCCTCCATTATTATTACTATTATCATCATCAAATATACATATTATACACAATATACAAATACAAGCATAGTTGCATGAAGCCCTGGCAATCTGCAATAATATTAGCATTTTACATGTTTTGAATGGTTGACGTAGGATGATTACATGTAACAGATCCGTGTTTTTTACTCCTGGCTCACTTCCTACGGCAGTGGTAGTGAGTGAGCGAGACGTAAATCTTTTATTGGTATATTTACTCTTTAGTTTACTTACTACCTTGTGAAGGATTTAACGCCTGGTGTGAAACTGGTTTGGGAGTGAAAGGGAAGACTAATGGAGAAAAAAAGGTAGATTGTCTTCGAGAGCACCTAATTGCTACTGTTGTTTGATTGAGCTTGTTTCACATTATCTCTTCAGGACAGAATATGTTTTGCAAAAAATATAAAGTAAAAATATAATCTATGGACTACCACCACCATCATCACTGTTTATTGCAAAGAAAAGCAGAGTCTGATACCCTCAGGCTTATAGCCTCATACATTGTCTTAATGATGATTATTAAGTAGCGAAAGCTATTGCATGGAATACAATATGTCTGTCTGTCCGCATCAAATGAAATCCCTCGAACAGCTTCTCATTTTCGAATTCAAATTTCATTGAATTGTGGTTTGGGAGAGAAAGCAGCAAAATGTTATTGTCATTTGTCATCCCGCATATGGAAATTGAAGTTTTGTTGGTTTCCTGCAACATTTGATTCATCATAAAATTTAATGCTTCTGCTAAACCAAACCCACATTGTCTTCGCTATTTTTCTACGTTTAGATCTTATTTTATTTTATTTGGTGGTCAAAAATGCAAATATTTATGCATAATATTTGTTGCCTGGGAAATGAAGACAAAAGCTGAGAAGATTATAATTTGACCACACACCAGAATAAACTGCTGGTGCCCGTTTTCATCATCGTCATCATCTTGTATCTGCTGTGAATCGTCAGGTAATAATATACTGTTTAAAATGTCTGTCAAAATCCTCACGAATGCAATGTAGAAGGTTTGGGGGCGAAGCTGGATAAACCATATCAAATTTCTAATGAGATATGTAATGTTTCTTAAAATGCAGTGTAAAAAGTGCATACATTTTTCACACTTAACTACTTTCCTGTACACACTTGTCGATCCGTATCATCCTGTACAGGAAAATTATATATGTACCCCAAATTTTATGATCTATTTACCACTACCTCTCAGACGATAGGATTGAAAGATGATGTCATCTAAAGAAAATTACGCAAATATTGCACATTGCTCCATGTCTGTCTGCGAGAGACGATTATGAGAAAATTTAGTGGTGCGATTAACACCAAGTTTTGAAGAGTGTAAAACAATACTTTATATTTCTAAACAACCTTATTCCGTTTCTCTTCAACACGAACAAAAAAATGAGAACATCAGTCTGACACTGAACTTATAATTTACTGGCTCAGCATTATCACCATCACCTTCACAAACCAGCAAAAAAGGCAATACATACATACTTTTTTTACACTAGCCATCAGAACATGCCTCACATCATAATATCATCATCATCGCATCACGTCAGAAATAAACGGTGCAAATGCAAACATACCATTACTCCGATAATAATAATAAGAGCAACAACAGCAAAAAAACGCATTCTGTACAGAAAATAGTAGAGAAATTGGTAGGAAAAATCGCGTAGGTATTATCCAACATATTTTTTTTACTGTTTTCACGGTATTAAATCCGTAAGTGATAACAACATATATGCATACAATACAATATATTATAACCTTATGTAATAATGCCAAAGAAAATGGTGGTGTTGGAAAGTGGAGGTGGCGTAGTTGATGGTGGCGATGATGATGATACTACGTGTGATGTATTATGTATACGAAATGGAAATAATCACTCTGCTACTCCCTGATGATTTGAAGATACAGATATCTTCTCTCTTTTTACTCCGTCTTGTCCACTTTTGTTTGTGTGAATAGATTTACACACAATGAGCCTCATAATAACAATAATGATAATAACAAGGAGCCAGTTCATTTCCTTCAGTATTTTTTTGTTGTTGCTTTCATTCCATTATAATGGCAGTCCTTTCTTGCTTCAGTTTGCTCCCTCCGTGCTAGCTTTGATGTGATGAGTAGGTAGAGAGAGATGTATACTGTGTGGTGAGTATGTTTGTTCTGTTCTCTATCTATCCATCCGTCTCCCCTCAAAAAATCAAAGGAACAAAACATCATCATCATCTCTACAGCAGCTCAACGGCAGCAGAAGCAGCATTCATTCAGTAAGAAACGGCACAAGAAAAGCCAACATAAGCAAAAATATTATGATGATGTTGTGAGGAAAAAAATCGTGGAAGCATGAGAATATGTAATAAAAATTGAAGAATCAAAAGGAATAAGACAAGTAGGCACAAGGCGAAAACTGCTCACGCCCAAAGACAACACATTGAACCTACAATTTTCTTGTGAGAAGAAAGGATGCCCAATTTCTTCGCCACGTCCCTTTCCATCAACAAAAATTACTAGTCTGCAAACAAGAAGGTTTTTATACCTTCGCAGTAGATATATTTATTGGCTTACGGGCTCAAACGCACACACGTTATTTCAGGGTGTACGTGTAAAAACACGCATCTATTACATGTCTGTCTTCATTTTTTTGTCGAGAAAAAAATGTACCTGTTGTTGATTTTGTACTGTTTTGAAAAATATAAGCTATGTGAGCTCTCTTTACTTTATGAAGAAACAAGGAGACAATCAGTCAAGCATAAGAACAAAACAAAGGGGAATTTTCATGCCATGAATTGTGAATACAAAAAACACTCTTATTTTAGGTATAGAGACGAAAACTTGTAGAAAATTTGTTTCAAAATTTACAGTTCATACATGGGAGCTCCTCTCTCAATGTGTGACCTTTCGCATGGATAAACGGCAGCATTTCACACCTTGTTGTCTGTTTGCACAAAGTGCTACTATACTGCTAGAGGTGGTAGTTATGTTTTCATTCAAGCATGTGTACAACGTTTAAAATTAATTTACCTCGGGTAGCGTAGGTGTAGCGCAAATAATATTTCACTCGTGTAAAATTAAGAAACATTATCAGTTGCGTAATATGAGACAAACAAACTTTTATTTTTCATAACCATGGGATCAGCTTTGTTATTACCGCATACATATATATATTTACGCTCACTTTTGTATATTATGGTATTCCCCATCCTTTGCAATTTTCGAAATGTGAGTGAGCAATAATGTTTTGCATGTGTGCGCACAAAAAAAGTACAATGGGAACAGCGGCATAGAATCTTCTTGACTCTTGTCTTTTCTGGCATCACCATTTTCATCATTATTATTTTTTTCAAAGGATTATGCTGATTGTAAAAGCTTAGCCACAATACTAATTCATTGACGCTTAAAACTAGTTTCTAGTCACTTTCGTTGTAATAAAATAATGAAGAAATTCTCAGCTCCTTCTATTTTACGGCGTTTTTTAAAACTGGACTTCAAACGTTGCCGATTGGGAAAATTAGCTAATAGTATATCTCAATAAGTGCCCCAGCGCCCACATGCATGCATGTTTTCTTTTCCTTTTCGCCTCCTCTCACTATGTACTCCATTCTCTCTTCACAGCAGCAAGTCACTCGGTTTTTGTAGTGGTGCTTTGGTGGCGGTGATGGTAGCCGAGTGTGTGTGTGTGATGATGTGTGTTCACTTTGTATTTTACTATTTACCCAGCCTTTTAGCCTTTTCTTGTGCCGAACGAAATTATGATTATCTTTACTACATCCTCGCATCATCTTCATCATCACTCTAAACGAAAAAGAACATAATCATTTTTATACATTGAGTTGAAAGAGAGATCCGCTGAAAAAATACATACTGCATAAAATATATAAGAATGCTCATTTTGTGTGTTTGTAAGTGTCGGTAATAATATACTGATGCATACCGAAAAAATTAAAACAGGTAATAGACAAGTCAACAGCAACAAGCGGCAGCAGCTCTTTCAAACCAGAAGCTAATCACCATCGTACTCATCATGAAGCAGGGAAGCAAAAAGCTTCTGTTTTAAGATATTTGGTACCGCTATAGGGGGTTTTGTACTCATCGTCTTCTTTCTTATATAACTTTGGGATTCTTCGCTTCTCTTATCTGTATTGACAATAGCACTGCATCCAGTCAAATGCCGTAGACATATTAGCGAACATCACTGTGATAATATAATATGCTAAAAACTTGTATATCTACATATGTACGCATGAAATATTAATAATAATGTACAACCTGTATTTTAAATATTTTATTGATTTGTTTTATCCATCGTCACCTTATATTTTCTGTATTACTTTAATTTCTTAATCTATCTTGTCATTTTATCTCTTGCTGAAGGTGAACATTATTTTTGAGTTGTACAAATCATCTCCATTCTGAAATCGATATTTGTCCCACCCAGTAATACGATCTGTCTGTCCCATGCACATGTTGCGAAAAGATGTTTTGAGATTTAGTAACATCTCCAAAATTAGTATAATATTCGAAATCGGAGTATTTTTTCTTGATCTCTGGCTGTTTACTGCAACAAACCGATATGCACATCAATATCATTTCGAAAGCATGGATCTCGGAAACGTAGCTTAGCAAATGGCCTTTGAGTGGGTTCATCGGCTTGAGCCTAGAATGTACTCGTTCATGTCCAAAAAAAGATAACGTTCCTTGTCTTTGACAGCCACGATCTACTGAATTTGCAGCTCCGTGACTACAAAACTGAGAATGCAAATTAATTTAGCCAACACCACTCTTTAAAACCAATGCAATACTTTCCCTCTTATGACGCTTACACCATAAACATTTTGAGCAGCCAGGAGCCGATACATTAATTCACTAATAATTTTTCAAGTGCAAGTGTTTTTGCTGTACACCTTGATGATCGTTTCAGGATCACTGTGTCAATTCAAGTTATTTGGGTATGCTGTACATTGACCAATATTCAATTTTTAAGAGCTTATCGTGGCATGTAGCTTGTCTGTCTGTCTCTTATATCGCCACCACCAGAAATATTCTTGAGAAGAGGAAATCTATAATCAATTTCAAGTTATTTGATTGAATACACGTGGAATTTTAAGATGTTTGATATTATGAAGGCGTAAATATTCAATTGTTGCCCCAATACTCTGGGTCGCACTGAATGAGTATAAGAGTAGTTAATAATAATTTTTAAATGTTTTCTTTAGAACTTTTACATTCTTTGAGAAACGTTGTGTGATGGCTCTGTTGATATGACGAGCTTACGCATTTTCATTACTCCGGTTGTACCGGTTTACCATGACATGTTTAACTTTTTATAGTGCAAGTGCCGAGAGTACACTGACAGTGATTTGGCATGTTATTAAATACTATGCATGTGTGTATGCAGTAGAATACATTGTTTCCAGAGTAGTCGCCAGCCAGGTGCAACTCGCATTATTATAATCGGCGCGGCGGAATAATCAGTAGAAACCACCCGCTACGTACGTTGTTGGTTATAATTCCCTTTCAAACAAGCCGAAAATATATTGCTTGCAAAAAGTCTTCCTGAGATATGCTCGCCTCACAGTTGTGGTCTTTATTTATTCAATTAACCACTCAAATTGAAAATATTAATATTGAATCACGTAAACAATTATAATATATGTGCTTCTAGTGCTGTCGGTTGAAAGTATAACAATTTTTCAAGCACATTCCTTTCTTCATGCAACACAATGGTAAAAATAACCTGTACATCCAATTAATAAATAATATTATAATGCATTCATTTAAAGTATATAAAATACAAATTTTGTAGCTTTATTGAGGATATTTGTCTTGATCCAATCTGCATCTATATTTACCCGTAGCTTATTTTTTATTAATATTGATTTAGGATAAGACGGCAAATATAAACTTGGAATGCAACCAAGGAACTTAGGCAAATGAACTGGTACATTATACCTATATAGTATCCTTATTACATTTAGCTCTTCCTTTCCTTACCGCTATTGTTATTATTAATGGCGATTTTCTCCAGTTTGTTTTCGCTTCTGCTGGCGCTTCTGCCATGCCAGCAATAAGCAAGTAGCAGCCTATTCCGTTGTTATTATTAATAGCGTCCATGGATGATAGAATAAAGACGCCGGCATGCTCATCAATTACACGGAGCAATGGTGGAGCTCAGTTCAACGTCACTTTGTTATGATCTCAAGTATTATTGTATCATGTCACGTTTGCTCTCTGTCTGTTGAAGGCTTGAATTGTTTGCTTTCAAAGTCTGCGGAGGTTTTTATCCTTTCTATTGTTTAAGGTTTAACAAGAGTTATAAAAAGGTAACAATATAATAGGTAATAAGACGTACTTGCGTAGTTGACAGGAGCTAGTTATACACACGCCTAATAGGTGTGTATCCACACACATGCCTACATAAATAATAAAGGTATTTTAATAGATAGTTTGTGTGTGTGTGTGTGTTGTATTTGAGGAAGAAACAAATCTTCCAACACATTACTCACTTATTGTCTGAAGAAAACTTCAGAATGATACATGATTGATTAGCAGAGTTGGCTCAGTGAAACAAATTAATGTTATTCTAAATTGTAAACTGTATGCCTTAAAAGCTAACTAGGTGTGCATGTCTCCTGCTGGAAATGCTCGTACAGTCTACTTAATTCAGAACGGGAGGAAGAAGAGAAAAGAATGATAATGATAATTATTAGCTAACAAAAAACGTACATATATAGGTATCTATCAAGTGAACTTGTAAGAAACAAAAATGTTGCTTTCTAGTTTTTTTTAAATCCCCGAGTATCACTAGCATGAATTTCTCATTTGCTTCAAGGTGGGAGATGTACACCAATTTACATTATTTGTACTACATGTAATAATGCCATTCTTTCATATCTCCATAAATACATTTAAATAGGGACTTTATATAAAGGAATCTTGTGTCTAGTGCGTTTTTTTAAAAAAGAATACACTACTACAAGTAGAAACTTCGGCGTTCTTGTTTTGGGCGGAACATATACAATTACACGCATAAATAAATTATGTTCGATTGTTTTGCATTGTTGATGCTACTACAAGTTTGGGGGTGGTGGAGCTGCTGCTTTTGTTGGAGCCATCAGATCGTCGTCGGTCGTGCCTTGCTTGCAGTAAATAAATGATGATGAGAAAACGAACGACAACTATGACATTACATTATTGGGTGTTAATGATTTTAGGGTAGTTTTGAGGTGGTGGCTCATTTTGAACAAGACAAATAAACTACACAAAATATACCCATCATCAACATCATCACCACCGCTTTAAAGATATGCGTGTCCGTCCACTCACTAATGCAATAACGGAGCGAGAGGAGAAAAAAGAGAAGCTCGTCTTTATTCCAATTGAACTGATTAGTTGTACACGACGAGATCGAACATAATAGATTGATTGTTCTCTCTGACTTAAGTAACAAGGACATATATGGACTTGCAAAAGAAATGTACCGAGAGAGATAAATCCGTGGTAGTAAGTGCATGTCACTTTGATTATGATTGTACCAGCAAACTTGTCCCTCTTCATTTCGCTTTCTTTGATGAGCGCATTATGTACTCGCAGCAAAGTACAAAGCAGCAAACATTCTTACCTTGCGTTTTGTACGAATTCCCATCATCATGATGACGATTTTAACGATAACTGCTAACTGTATACACATATTACTGAAAAGAAGAAAGGAACATGACAATATATTGCTACCATCACACACAGCAGCCCTGAGTGCAACAAAATATAAAAAACTCTAAACTCTCCCTTTCAATATTTATTCTCGTTTGTTCCGTATCGCTTCGTGACAACATAACGAAGAAATGAAGCGGCACGTTGAAACAAGACGGAAAG